>JAOBRG010355329.1:0-13063 GCA_027574985.1 Umimayanthus nakama
CCCCTCAGTGTTGGTGCCTAGTGAAAAATATTCACCTCGCCGTTTCGCAGCTCGGTAGAATATATTTCACTATTCACCTCCACTTCGGGGGATAGTTGTTAACTACCTTTACTAAAATTACTACTAGTAGTACTAATAGTTCTTTTAATAGTACTATTAATAACATGATATTTTTTATCGTCTACAGCTTTTTTTTAACAAATTCACTAACTAAAGAGCTAATTCATTATAAGCACACATTATTCGTTAGTATAAAATATTGGTTGGTTGACCATTATAAGATTTTATCAAGCTAGAAGCCTTGAGGGGATGGGGTCAAATTGACTCTCCCTCCTTAGTTTTATGGCATTCAATTTTACTACTTTACCCATAGTCAAAAGCTTTGTTACAACTGTTCTTTTTCTGTTAACACATCTTTTGACACTTATTGAGGGACGTCATAAGTGATGACGTCATCGTAAAAAGTCACGCAATCTCTGTGTTGACTGCGAAATCTCAAATTTCTGTTTGAAACTTACTAAATACTGACAGTTTAACAATGTATTCTAACTATTTGTGGATTTCATTCGCTAAATGCTGTTTTCTTGTCAATTTGAGGTACAAAAGTGAAAAATTGAGCAAAATCTGAGAATTTAAAAATCCAAGATGTCGGCCGCCAGTGACGTCATTTATTTGAGTATCGTTGCCATTGAAACTAATTAGACATCACGTAGTTTCGCTTTGTTGAAAGAACAATATGAAGATTGTTTTATGTACCCAATTCTATGTCAATCGGATGAATTGTGTAGAAAGCTTCGTGTAACGTACTATTTCTTCTTCGAGGCTTCTAGAGTTAAACATCCTATGGCCAAAAAAGAAGCATTCTGCCACTTTTGTGCCAAGGCGTTTTATGACAAGTTTCAATACTTTGTTGACATACAACTTGTACAGGTTAATTTCGTGATTACTCAGTAAATGGTTGGTTTTATGCTCCATGAGCATTACTTTTCATTTTTTAACGTGGGAAACATAAAAAATGTTTATTCAAAACGTCTAGCAAACAGTTTCACTTAAAAACAATTGAGCTACCTATTTTTTTTTATTTTTACGTGCTTTCATGGAACGTGGCTGGAAACTTCATTTGTCCAGCTTTGTGTTACACACCGCAGTACTTTAGGAGTATTCTTAAACCAATTTGCAATTGCAAATTGCCTGCTAGTTCAATTTCCTATGTCACTTGCAAATTAGCGGTGAGTTCCCGGTCTTTTTCAGAGGATACGAATCTCACGACGGGTTATCCGATGCACAACATCAGGCTCACAACCCTGACTTCGGCCCATACTATCCATTAGACCTCTCAGTTTGCTTGAGAAAAGATGGCGTTCTCCTAAAGCATCGTCAATGCTGGGCCTTCAGTCATCGGCACAAGTGAGGAGTGAGAGGCAAATGGGGGCGAGTAAGGCGACACCCTTTCAGTCTTCAAGTTTAGTGATGACCCGCGATGGGAGGTCTGGGGACAGCCAGACACTGGCGAGCCTGAAACAAGTAAAGAGAAAATTTGTACAGTTACACACAGCTAATGTTTGCGCTTTTATAAAAATTCAAAGGCTATGGACATCTAGTGAGAAGTAAAAAACACTTTGTATCTAAGGCGCTCCTACTAACCATACTTAAACCACTACAATGCGTGTTAGTTTCGAGCGGCACTAGCATTACTAGTTACTTCTCAACTAAGATTATAACGTGTTCAAATACAGTTAATTGATATCTTCACTACCCAAGACTAGCTCTCATCTGCCCTTTTAGCTCAGTTGTTAGAGTGACGGCGATCTGTTTCGTAGGTCGTGGTTTTCAATATCACCGGGGACAGATCGTATTTTTTCTCCTTCTTCCTGAGGACCAATTTCATTTGAAGGGCAAGCGCTCAAAGGCATCATTTAAAATATATCTATACAGCACTTCAACTAATATTAAAGCCTTTTAGATCACTCAATAAACCTTAAGTTTTTCTGTTTATAAATGTTTAAAGACAGTTTCCAGTATTTAACGAACAAACTGTTTTATATGTACCCAAATCATTGTTCTTTTGGCACAAGTACGATTTTGCATTATGTTTGTTCAAGACTGAATTGAACGTGCTATGTCTGTTGCTCATATATCAGTAAACTCGTATGCCTTAGTGAATTAGCTTCTTCAATTTACTGATTAGTTTGTTATGTTCCTTACTTCGTATTTAGTCAGATATTTAGTTAGTTGATTAGTTAGTTAGTTAGTTTATTCTATTTTATTGCTAGTCGGGTTTTTTCCATTAGAGTGTTTTACTTTATTCTATTTGTAATTTTATATCGTAAAGTACTATGACCATTAATCTTCATCAAAAGGCACTATTAAAAATATAGAAACCTTTCCTTCGATCCTACCTTGTCTGTTAATACGATATAATTTGATTTAGGGATTAAAACAATTTACGTCTCCCTAAAGTGAAACGCAACTGGGGAAAACAGAGGTTAGGCTACCACGCGGTGAAAAACTGGAATTCATTTAGTAAAGACAAAACTAAAACCGTGTAAAAAGAGTTCAAGTCGATTTTTATTCATACATTGTTTATACATTTTTGATATCTTTTAATACTTTTAAGTATTTTTAAACCCTTTCAACTTTATACCCTCATACTTCATGTGTTTTCCATATTTTATAATTAGAACAAATCAATAAGGTGTTGTAAATAAGTATTTTCAATGCGTACGATTACTAGTTTTTTGAATTTATGGTAACATACTTTAGATTTTGAATTGCCATTTGATATTTGTAACATGTTTTCTTATACAGGACTTTTGTGAGGGAGCTCCTTGTTGAAGTATTGTTATAAATAAATAAAAAGATTAACAAAACCAATCTTCCATCCAACATCCCTAACATATTCATTCCATTACCTCTTGATTCACAACGCATACCAAAACACTCAACACTAACCTGGCACTGAATGGGTGACATAATCCAGATCCTCATACGAGGAAGACGAATCACTTGTCTGGGACATCTGATCAACAAGCTGCAGCAAATCACAAAACAGAGCGTTAGTATTGCTTATTGTCACCAATTTCTGTTATGGAAGAATTGTAACAAACTGAGTTGAAGATTAGAAGAGTTTGTCGAGTTGTTAAGGGAGTGTGGGAAGGGGAAACTGAAAGAACTGAGGATAAATTTATCTTATAATTGAGTTCTTGGCTGTGAAAATTGCATCATTATTCAGTTAAATCTGTGCCTATAGGTCTGTACACTATTAGACTATAAGTAAAAAAATGTCTAAGAAGTTGAAGCTGCATGGAAAGCATAAACGTTTCCTAACTTAATATTGTCGAGTAGAAAACTGATGACATTCATACGATCTCTCCCCTCCCCCCCCCCAACTTCCCCCTTCATCCTTATCCCTTTCCAGATTCCTCGCATACTCCATTGCTTGATTGAAGTATATTAAAACGGTTTTAGTTAAGTAAATAACAATATTTAATGATCGTGTTATTTATACACTTACATCAATGATCTCTTCATCGCTCGGAATGCATTCTTCTGGAATTGAACAAATAATGTTACCTCAATAAGCTTTGTTTGATGTTTCTTTTAAATAATGTACGTGTATATTAACCCTGTTATAAAAACTAAATGTTTAAATCCAGAGTTTTGTAGGTATTTTGTAAGTCTTAGTAAATATATTTATCTTTCGCAAGACACTGACTTTAGACGTTTTTTAGTTCAACTAATGAGTTTTCTTCCCTTCTCCATTGAGCATATCTAGCAATCGCCAACCAACACACCTCACCCTATACATAGCTTGTATTATGAACGACCTCCCTACATACAATGAAAGATTCTTCCTCTTTGTCGAGCTACAGACAAAACGTTAGAGCCAAATATATACTGTCAAGTCGTGACTGCACCTTACAGTAGCAAAGTATCAATGATTCGTTTACAGGCATTACTCATTGCATTTGAGAGCCCGCTTTGTTCGAAATTTGAAGTCTCAACAGGAAAATATTACAGACTCTATTCTTTAGTCAGTGCGTCTCGATCAATACCCCTTACCAACGCCTTCGACCACTATTATTGTCCTCAAAACACCCTGGGTTTTCTTTAGAATAGATATGGTAACCGTTACACAAGAGAATCTTTAGACTCTACATATTTTCGGATCCGTTAAACTACCCTTTCTTGGATTTATTTGCATTGTGAAAACTTAATTATCTGTTGAACAAAAACATTTGTAGCGTATCAGAAAACTTACCTTCCTTTACCACCATGCCGAGGTTTGCATCAACAGCGGGCAAGCGGCTCTAAAAGAATGAAAAGGTTTCACTTCATAAAAAGAGCTTGAATTATTAACTGTTTTACTTACTTGATAAACTGATTGACTGATTGATTGGTTGATTGAATAATTGATTGATTGAATAATTGATTGATTGATTTCTATTTGTTTTTTTTCTTGTTTAAATGCAGAGCACTACCTATAGGTACATCAAACAAGGGATTCAAGGCCTCAATGAAAGTTAAAAGTCTTAAAACCTGATGACAGCATTCCGCTCTAAAACAGGAAACAGTCTCCACAACTACACCTTAAGTTAAGCCCTTTTTTAAAATAAGAGAATTACAAATAACACACAAAATTAACACTTGAACCACGGCAATTAGGATAATCTAAATTGTAAGAGCAAACACTTTCCTCCTAAAATATAAAAACTTAAGTCCAACAGAAGGGAGACACAGTCATCGGATAATCAGTTAGGCTTACCTGCTCGTATTCTTTAGAACAAGATGAAGGTATCAGGCCAACGGGAGACGGGGGCTCTTGTTTGATGCCTGAATACGTTCCTGGATAGGTCATTACACCGATATCTACAGAATTAAAATATTTTTTAATGCAACTTCTTCAAGAAAGTTTTGGTCCTTCTTCAAACAACTCTAGTGATTAAGTAAGTATCCAATGATACATGAAAAGAAAGGGGAGAATGGGAAAGTGCAAAGAAGAGAAAGGCAGAGAAAAAAAGAAGAAAAGAAGACAAGACAAGACAAGTGGAGAGAAGACAAGACAGAACAAGACAAGACTGACAAGACAAGACATGAGGAGAGGATGAGAGAAAAAAGACAGGCAAAATCGACCAAGCTAGCCAAAAAATGATATTTCTTGTGTATTCCCATGCCTACACCCAAACTAACCTTTCATTTCTGGCCGTCCACTCTGATCGTAAAACGGGCTGACGTAATCATGGTCACGTGGTAGGTGTGCAAAGGATGGAATAGCTGTCATACAATATCCCGTGAAGCCCTGGTACCCAAAAAATGGGTTGCTTTCATATGGAGGCTTGGGAAATGCGTAGAATGGTCTATTTTGAACCTGAAACATAAAATTAAGACATTAAGCGCTGTTTTTTCTCCATGAATGTTTTCGTTTTACACACACGTAAAACAGAGCAGTTACAAAGTGAGTAGAATGTGCACCGAGGGCCACAATTTTTTCAGTTAATCTTCGTCAACTATTATAATAGTAGTAGAAGTAGTAATTGTAGTAGTAGTAGTAGTTGTTGTTGTAGTAGTATTAGTAGTAATAGTATGTAACAGTAGTAGAAGTAGTAGTAATGGAAGTAGTAACAGTAGTAGTAGTAGTAGTAGTAGTAGTAGTAGTAGTAGTAGAAGTAGTAGTAGTAGTAGTAGTAGCAGCAGCATTAGTACTATCAGTAGTGAAATTTGGTCTTAAAAGGGCGTTAAGATATCCATCGCAACAAAAAAAAATTTTACGTTTGATGAAGAAACAATCATTCATACGGCACTATAGCTACATGGACAAACAACCTCTTTTTTAAAAAACTAGGTGTCAGGCATTTTGTTATTTGTATCCAGTGTTGCCATCATGTGATACCTGGAACTTTGGTATTTGTTATCAATCTTGTTCCAAACTTTTAATAAGGAGAGATACGTGAGGAGGAACACGAAAGAAAAATCACAATAAAAATTGCATTTGTCATGTCTTTGTATATGGATTCATGTATGTAAGAAGCATCTCCGACTGACACAAGGTCGAAATCTTTCACTTTAATCTTTTTTTTCAATTAATGTTGACTCTGCTTGACCATCGTACAGATAGGAACACATGCCTTGGCCTTTCAACCAGTTTCTTCAGGCAAAGTCACAGACAAGTCAAATAGGTATATTCACGTTTCTATAAATATATAGAAATTTTGTGACGAAGAGCTCTAAACAAAGACAAACAATTGCTCAATCTTTCACTTCAATCTATTTTACTTAACCTTGACTTATTAACCATCGCAACAGAAACTGAAGATATTATAGACAATGCCTTCGGCCTTTGAACTAGTTTATTCGAACAAAGTCACTAAATTATGAAAATGTACTATTCACGCAAAGTCGAACAGTGGCGCTTATGTCTTTCCTTTCAATCTGTTTTACTCAGGGCAAACAGTTGAAGTCTTGACTCAATCAGCCAGATCCCAACAGATGCAGGTAGATATTACATACCGAGGCCTTTCAGTTAGTTTGGACAATGACCAAGGAAGAAGTTTGGTTTCGAAAGTGGTTTAGTTGCGTTCCTCGTTTGTTCGATTATGAGCGAAACTGTTTGATTATGGCTCTGCTATGCTTGTTTACATTTAAACCCTTTTGGTAATGCCACAATTCCTTAAATGGTTGGTTTCTATGCAGTGTTTTTCAGTTTGAAAACTATGAAAGGTTAATAGTTATATCAGGTGTCTTTCTTTGTATCATCAAATGCTTACCACACTAGCCTGTAACTTGAAAGAAAAACATCAATGGAGCATAAGAAACAACGATGACAGGCTTTACATCAAATTAAAGCTGCATTTGGAGTTTGGAGTTCTGATCAGTACAGGCGTGTATATTCAGTTCAGTGGATGAAACCGATACGGTTTCGAAAATGTTTAGCATGAGATGACTTCCAATACCTGTTGTTAAAGTTATGACTGACACACTCGAAAGAGAAAAACGAATCATACAGCCCCACAAAACAAACACCTAAATGTCTTGGCTTTCTGGAGTTTTCTTGTACTCGTTTTCTATGGGAATGAATAAGACAAGGCTGAGGACTATTCTTTTTCCCAAAACATTCTCTTAAACTTAAAGCAAATCCCAGCCTTGACACTCCAATAAAGTACATTCTTAAACAAAGAAAAAATTGCGTTTCATAAAGAATTCACCATTCATTCAGAATGGAAATAAAGAAGCACTGAACAGCAAATGCTCTCGAGGCTGAGACTGAGCGGCAGAACAATACGAAGTTACAGCATTAGCGTTTGCTATCAGCGAAGCACGCAAACCAAGTAGATGTGCTTTAAGTGCAACATGTGCATGTCCAAAGCTGAGCTGCAGTCATTGAATACATTTGATTGAAATCAGTTCTAATAGTTTATAAATCAGCTGATAGCACTTTCAAGCTTTTGCAATACTTTAATGAGTATCGCGCTATAACACCATTGAAACATAATTCCAAAGACTCATCAACTATCCTTTGTTCCTTCCTTCAATGGATCGCGATGGATTATATGACTTTTCACTTTACCAAATTCAAAGCTGTGGTTCCTTACTGATGGATAAAATTAAAGAATTTCTGAGTTTCTTTCTTTAGTTGAATGTAGCCAATAATTTGCATTTAAGCTACGACTTAAGGACAACGTCAGGTGTAACTTGCGTTTGCTGTGCAAAAGAAGAACATGCTCGCGTGCCCATTGGAACTCTCGTGAGAAATGTACATGCTTTTGTCAATAGTTTTTCTGGTACTGCGTTTCCGCACTAATTAGACCCAAAAGCTAAAGTTTCGTGTTCAAACTAAGTATATCAAGCTAACGGACTGCTTGGTGACTAATGGCTAATTAACTTCAAACATCTCTTTGTTATTTACTATAAAGTTTAATGTTCTTTTGTTCGTCAGATGATTTCAATGTCCTTTAAAAACGCCCACAGCTGACGTCTCAAATGCGAAAATAATACGTGCTTCACTCGTATCATATTTTTTTCACCGATATCTCGCAAAGAACCAAACTGTTCATCAATTTTCGTTACGTTGCTTAACTCTTCGCAACTTTCTCAAACCACTTTACCAGTTTTGTAGACGTATCACAAAATTTTGTCCCTCTTTTACATAATTCTAAAATAGAAGATATAAGTGCAGCTAGGTACTAGGTAGGAAGAACAAACTGATAACAAAACTTGTCTCGTGTTTCTAAAACAGTAATCAGGGTAGTTTAAGTTTAACAAAATATATGAAGCCACAGTTTAAAGACATCGTCGACAAAGTTCAACTGACTTTTCTGGTCGTATTTTACGTTTCCTTGTCCCCTCTATTGAGAATGGAATAGAAGAGAACATATCACTGTTGTTTATAGACAGTACGAAAAGTTTCCATCGACTAATTTTGCTTTGAATGAATCTGTCTCCATCTAAAACTGGTATTTCTTCACTAAAACAAAAAATACAAGTAGCATTTTGACGCAGAAACTTAAATTTATAGCATAACATCAAAATGTCCTCTTTGAACTGTGCACATTCCTGCACTTTTTCTTAAGTCCGCTTGAAGCTGTTTCAATTTCTTCTTGAAAGTTGAGTCAATTCTTATGCTCAAAGTATTTACAGAGAAGTTGTTTTGGTAACAAAAAACCCATGCAAAACTTTTAGCTGAATTTTAGACAAAGCAATCGTTTTCGTAGAGTCTCGATGCTAAGGGTTCAGTTGTGTACACAACGATCGAAACTGCAAAACTGATGAGCAATTCACTCGTGAACAGCTCGGGGTGAACAAATCTTGGCTAAAGTATTTCACCTGTGGTGGTTCTTTGTCCTCATCAATCGTCTTCGGGACACGAGAAGTGGAGCTTGTATTTGTACCTAGATAATTAAACAAATCAAACAGGAAAAATAAACTTTAAATGAGCACTAATCATAATGTTAGATTCCTGTTGAACAGCTTTTACAACCACACCTATTTCAATATAACAGTCATTGTCAAGCATGAAGCGGCGCAACACTAAAGTCTTTACGTATTTTCTGGAAAAGCGCAAACTCAGCTGCTTGCCTAAATTGTTAAGTTTGGGCAATCAGGAGTAAGAAACAAGCTCAAACTCGGAAAATTTGTAGTTGCTTGTAGATCTAGAGAAGAGTAAGGCCTTATTCACAGAGGAAATATACTCTCTTGTTGTGGTTTTAACGCTTGTGTGCTCTTCTTATTTCATGATAACCTTGTTTATTAAGGCGAGTTAGGCTGAAAAACGGCTAAATTTTAAAATAAGCTTAGAGCATTATTTCAAGCCATAGACTGGAAGTGAAGTTTTAGCACTACACCCTTTGAAAATGAAATGTGCTGCCTGCATAAGGCTACTAGACAGTAGTGCGATTTCCCCCTCATATAAACAGGCACAATCTACAGTCCTAAGCATAAAATGATGTATTTGCGTCAGTTGGAACAACTTTTGAGGACATACAGTCAAACATTTGAACCCCAAGTTTTTTAACTTAAGGATATACTTTGACAAGTATTGAAGAAAGGACCCCGCGCCGAAACTAAGAATACTCGCCTTGACACCCCATAACTGACGTACCCCTGGAATAAAATTATACCGGGATAGCCTGCTCAATCATTTTTATTCTACTCCGCACAGAAACTGTTTTGTAATGTGCTTTTTATTTTTCAAAACTATAGTACCATGTTGTTGAAACTTCAGCAAATCAGAGCCTTTTGAAGCACAGGCGTTAACTTTAAGCTTTGAAATTTTTCCCGAAAGCTGCCAGAATATGCACTGGAATTCGGCTAGCTTGCGCCTTTGAAGTTAGTTTAACGTTGCAGTGCGCTAACAGTTGGACAAACGTATTGTCTCGTAGGCTCGGATCATTCTCAAATCATACTTTAGGGTGAAAGCTTCATCATGCAGCTCTCAACGCCTTGTTCAGAAGGCGGAAATTGGTGTTAGCTTTCTGCGCAGGAAGCTAGTTGGTACCAACAGAAGGTCTTCCAACTCTATGCGACCTGGTACAAATCTCATATTGTTTTATGTATCATAAAGGAAACATAGCAAATTCTTAGAAACTGCACGGTGTGACAATTTTATTTTTAAGTTTAGCGTTATTTAGTTTAACTACCATAGAACAAATATTTCGTACCTTTTCCCAGCTAAACTTAGTGCTACGTAGCACCTTAAAACCCGCCCTTCACGTGATTCACGCACATTTTGTTTAAGGTAAGTAAACGAGATTCTTAACTAAAATGGGTTGGTTTACATTTCGGGAAACTCCGATCTGGGAGAGTTTTCTTAGAAACTACGGAAGGTCTTTTGTTGCAGGATGTCAGGAGAGAAGAATAATTGGCCACTTCGTTGGAGAATCGTCTCGTTTGGTCCGGATCTTATCTAAACCATTTGTTCACCGCCACTCAGGTAACTACTGTACAAGTACGGGAACCGACGACGAACCGTTGTAGAATGAATAACAGGAAGCTTTCTATAATACTGTATTAGCTACGCTTGATGTCTCCCATTCTCTCTTGACCTGTTTATGAGTACCTGTATGTACGTATTCTAAAATTTTGATAATCAGTAAAATTGTGCATAGTAAAATAACTTTGGAATTTCTTTTTCAAAAATTTGATGCCTTACTGTAATAGCTTTTGATTCCAACGCATAAAAGCACTCAGTAAAACATAAAATATTCTTAAATACACAGTATGCAGATTGTAACTAACTTTTCATGTAGGCAAGTGTTTTCGTCGGGGTGTAGAATTATAATATTTGACTTACGTTTAGCAAGCTGGACGCGGTTCTCTTGAACTTTTTTTTCTGCCTTTTCGCACATGCGATAAACCTTGAACGCGTCCCTGCCTCTCGTCTGGCCACGCGACGGTATCTCCTCGATATCGGGAAGTGCGTTCAAAGCGCATCTAAAGTTGGCTTTCCAGCGTCGGGGATCGGGTTTGTCCATACCTGCTCTAAAGCGACCTGTGTGCTCGGCCCACTTTCGGAACAGACATGCATCCATATCGAGATTCCAACCATGCCTTGAAGCGTGCTTCCAGGCGACTTGAAAGATCTGCTTATTTCTGTCCACCCACTTCAGGCCTGGTACAACTCCAGTTTCTATCGTCTTCTTCAGCCACGGTTTCAAGCGGAGACGTTCAACCGGCATGATCAAAATATCAGTTCACAAGCTAACTTCTCGATGATGTTGCTCGACAAATTTCTCACTCACTTCCTGCCAAAGGTGTTGGTTTAACGTGAATGAATGAGCGAGACAGTTGTGTGCGAGGACGCAGCTCTCTTCACACTGAAGACTATCTTCATATGTGAAAAATATATTTAGTCGGGGACTCCCCAGTTTCGTTTCCTGGAATTGATTTGCATAAAATGATGTCATTACGAGCATGTGACTGATGCACAATACATGTTTAAAGTGATCATTTTTCCAAAAATAAAGCCGAGCAAGAGCAAAAAAACATCTAGATTACCTCTCCTACAATAAGCGCTCGTAAATGTCCATAGAATCTAGTATGTTAACTATTACTACTTCAATATATTTAGCTAATTTTAGAAGAAGTTCAACTGATAAACTCGACAGCTTGTAGTTCAAACCTTATGTTTTTGTACTCGATGCTTAGAACTTTAATTAAACTGGAAGATTGTTATTTTAAGTAACAAGACAACGGTCGTGAATACTATCGATACAATCGTTAATGAATAATATGAATTCCGACGCTTGAAAACTCTGAAAAAATCACTCCGTGTAGGTCCAGCTGAGTTACTGTCTGATTCAGTGGCTGAGTGTGCTCGAGCTGGTTTCAGTTAGCAGCACATATTTCATTAAACCGAAAGGCAGTATTGATTGTATAAATCGGTTGCTACAGGGAGGAAGACCAGCATGCTCTGTTGTTTTACACGCTACTGAAACTGAAGGAATACGTCGGCGGCAAACCGCGAAAACACAGAATGAACTTGAGCCGGATGTGAACTGACTAAAACAATAAATGAATAATCTATTGTAACGCTTGCACGTGTCATGAGCAAGAAATATCACTGCTGTCGTGACAATTAACGAAAAAAGTGAAAAGTCAACAACAAACGAAAGAGATGAATTTAATAGACGGTGCAAGCGTTTCGTTTTCCGTTTCTTTTTCCTTATCGATAGCTGGGAACGTACTGTGCTAAGAGAGTAACACGTGTAAGCTAAAATCTTCCGATACTACCGCGGTCTATGGATACGAAACCAAATTATTATGCCACGAGGTGCGCTGAGCCGGGGTACAGCCCTCGGCAAGTCCCAAGAGATATTTCTAAACCCTTAAATTTCTGGAAGGTTTTCCATATCAAAGAAGGCACAAATTACCCCTAGTAATTCCCTATCTCTTGCAAATACAACCAACTAAAATAGGGATGATTGAATATTAGATAGTTATGGAACCTTAATCGAAAGTACTTTAAGCAAAGAACGCCGATAAGTTGTCTTTTCGTAATAAAGATTTTAGTGTTAAAAATGTTAAAAGTTTTTTGAATGTTTTAAGACTAAACGTTTTCGTGTCAGTAACTGAGTAAGGACAAAGATAGTTGTGTTATGAATATTTTCCATATCAAAGATGTACAATTAATAGAATGTATTCTCCAACCTCCTGCAAACTCAAACAAGTAAATAAATAAGGTTGAAGATTAAACGCTCGTTGTGGAATTTCGATCCGTAACTGAAAAAAACAGCGATAAGTAGGCCAGAGGCAGAGCAATTCTACAATGTAACTGTAGTTGATTTAAATGTGTACACAAAGTTATTGACTTCTTACTGTTCAGTATTCGAATTCGTAGCTGCATTGAAAAATAGTTTAGAGCTACGGAATTTATCTAGGCATAAAAGGGAAAAACTATCTATAAGACCGCATAACTTGCTAGTTATTTTCATTAGACATTCGTAGTGGTGGTGGTAGTAGTAGCAGTAGTAGTAGCAGCAGCAGCAGCACCACAGCAGCAGTAGTAGTAGTAGTAGTAGTAGTAGTAGTAGTAGTAGTAGTAGTAGTAGTAGTAGTAGTAGTAGTAGTA
>JAOBRG010355340.1:0-13061 GCA_027574985.1 Umimayanthus nakama
GACAATCTTATCAATAGCATGTATTTTGATACAAACTCTAGGTTTTTTTATTTGTTTTAAAATTTCTATTTTTTTTTTATTTTCACTTTTTTTCCGACTGACCGACCCAAAAAATTTATAAAAAAATCCGTGCCCCAACAAATTAAATTCTTCTGGCCTTATCGCGGAATTAAAAATCGCCGGTGTCTATTTTGAACCCTGATTATATATTTTGTTTTGATTGAAAAAACATTTTCAAAAACAAAAGATCTTGTCAATACTGACACAGTACGTACATGTACTCTACAATCATATATTTCAAGGTATGACACTTTCCATAGGGAGGGTAGGCCATTCTGGCAACTGAGAATTTTTTATGCGACCTTGTGCGGTCGTCTGTGCGACCGTGTGTGACCGTGTGCGGCCGTGTGTGATCATCTGTGCGACTGTGCGGTCGTCTGTGTGACCGTGTGCGACTGTGTGCGACCATGTGCAGTAAAAATCATTTTTGTGCGACCGTGTACGGTTGTATGTACGACCATGTTATACCGTGTGCAGCCATTTTTGAGTAAAACGTCTGTGCGATGATGTTCGTCCGTGTTCGTCCATGTCCGACCGTGTGCGACCATGTGCGACCATGTTCGACCGTGTGCGACCATGTGCGAGTGTTGAGTAGCAATCTGGCAAGATTGTTTTTCAGCAAAGTACAGATAACTTTAACTTTATTCACCTTGATTATACAATGCGAACTAGCTAACTAAACTACTAAAGAAATAACAAACTGACGTACTGGCTAATAAATTGTCTGACTGACTGACTGCTAACAAATAAACTAACTAACTAACTATCTGACTGCTAACTGACCTAGTAAGCTAGGGTCTGGCTACCTATAACACTGAACTATCTGGCTATAAAAACGTATTTTTAAATAAAACTAATTTGTCGAAATGAAACTTGTTGACTTTGTTCTTGAACTGGCTGAAACTGTCAAGCGTTCTTATGCCAAGAGGAAGGTTATTCCATAGATCAACGATACGGTTAAAAAACGAGAACTTAAAAATGTCAGTTCTAAATTTGCCCTTAGCAAGGACCGCCTGAGAGTTGCGCATTGAGTTAGACCCGGTCTTAAAGTTACAGTAGGAATGAATGTCGAGATCACAAAGCCACTTTGTGCATTTGAAGAAAAAGCGCAAGTCAGCCTCTTCTCTTCTGTATCCTGTTAACAGGCATTGAACATTGGAATATTTCTGTTTTTATTCCTTTTAGCATTGCATTACTAGTACAGTAAAAACTCGCAAGTAAGAACCTTAATTTTAAGAACCTGTAAGGCTAAAATTTACGGTTATACCCCCTCTATGTAAGAACCTATTAAGAACCTAATGGCCCTAGATTTTTGTTACATACCATTTATGTATTAAGAACCTGTTTAGCCTAACTTGCAAAAACATAGGTTCTTACTCGTGGGTTTTTACTGTATCTTAAACATATAATTGAATTTTTAAGTAATTATTGGATACCAGTGTTACTGTAAATAAAAGATGAAAGATGGAAGCTGCCATTATGTTGTGTATGTTTACTGGGCCACATTTTGAATCACAATTCTTCGGAACAGTAACTGCCTCGAGAAACTTTGCTTCAAAATTCAAAAATTCGTTTTATAAAAACTTTGTCCTAGATATACCACCACGATTATTGTTCCAAAAGTTTTTGGTCATAAAAAGGCAAACTTTTAAGCCAAAGACACTGTAAATTGGTTCCCTTCTTATCACTCTTCCAGTGCCTGATGAAATGTTGAAACCTTGATTCAAATCCCATAAAACTGCATTGAAGCAAAGAAGACACACATTTTTTATCTGATGTTAATTTATACGAGACGTAGTGACATCACAACGTGCACGTGTCCGATAAGCAAATACGTCGTTTTTTATATTATACGTCCTTTGTTTTGTCGAAAACGATCGGACATTTGTTAGAGAAAATTTTACCTGTGCGACCGAGTCTGACCATGTCTGACCATGTCCAACCGTGTTCGACCGTGTGCAACTGTGTTCGACCGTGTGCGACCATGCTCAGCTGCCAGAATGGCCTACCGTGTCCATAGGATGGGTTCTCAGTTTGGTTCAGCGCACTGGTGTTTAATTTGACCTCACATGATAACATTTGCAATTGGCCCTAATAATAATAATAATGAAAGTAATAATAATAATAATAATAATAATGATAGTAATAAAAATATTAATAGTAATAATAAAGTCATTGTACAGAACAATCCAATGAGTGTGGGTAGATCTCAGTCACTCATGTGCTTGTCTCTATTCATAAGGATATATTAGGTAGTTATCCATTAAATTTTTTATATATCGAAACAGCATTATACAGCTGTAGTATGTTGTCTGTTTAGTTTTTGTTTGTTTGTGAAGGCTTAGAAACTTTAACACTGAATTGACCTATAACTCTTTTTTCCAACAAGCTATTAAAGACAAACTAATGATAACGTAATTTGAGTCTTGAACCAACTTTTAGCTGCTTATTTTAACTTTGAATTCACTTCTCTTTTAGATAAATAGATGGTTTATTACATGTATATATTTTTAAAAATACAGCTGAAAAACTGAATAAGTTAATAAAATAAATAATTTTACATGTACAGTAACTAAAATAATTAAAAAGGTTATTCGGTTTTAAAAAATCATAGTGTATGAAATCACAGCCTGACAGCTTTTGAAGAAAAAAATGGTACTGAAGAAGCAATGGTGTCCATCAGATGGTAAAAGCATCCAATGACCAGTAACTGATGCTTGTGAATGCATGTGTACTGATCAATTAGAAACTTACAATACAATATGTATTGAGGTACTGAGTATTCGGTGTGACACTTTTGTACATGTATGTACATTACCATCTTGAAAGCAGTTGGTTCCATTGCAGGATATTGAGTACATGTACCTGACGTCTTTGAACTGTGTACAGTTTTCACCTGATTGTACATGTACAAAAACAGTACTCACATGTATTAAGTGATGCAGCTTTTGAAGTTCCACCTTCTGCATGTTGTACTTACAGTAAATACTGAAATCAAGAACATCATTCTGTAAACATTATTTAAACATACTATTGTGACTGTGTGAGATTAATCAAATGTCTCTTTTTTTCTTTGAAGTGCTGCATGTGGTACACATACACTCTCAACAATTTCATAGTATCTTAAAATTGGAATTGGAGTTATAATGTTTGATATACTTCAATGGCATTTTGATTGAATTATTTAAATGTCTTGTGGCATGATATGACCAAAACTACTGTCAGTATCGATCATGATTTGAAATTTACATAGGGTGTATGTTTTATAAGAAAGTGTATATTGTTATTGTAAAACACTGTCACGGTACTCTATTCTGAATAATAAATTATATCAAATGAATATACAACTGTGCATGTTTTTTAGCCAGGAATTGTTCAAAACAACTTACTTTTTGAAAAAACTTCAAATGTTGACACTATAGCCACTTACATAATTGTTCAGTGGACATGGTAAAAAGAAAGCCTTGATTTATTGGGTCCCCTACTCAACATTCTGCTGGCAATAATTAACGGAACTGGGGTTATGCGTACAGCTTGACCATTTACCTTAAAATCTAATTGCAGTCTACAAAAGAAAGAACTCAAGCAAGGGACACTGAGTGAGCTCAATACTTGTCTTTCATGTATTCGAAGAAAAATGCAGTCAGGAAACTTAGCTTTGAGTCAGCTGTACAGGCATGCTCTCTGTGATAAGATTGTGTTTTACGATCTAAGTTAAGGCAATTTTGAAGGGTTCAGTGGTATAGTTTGTGTTTTTTGTAACTGAGAGATTCTTAACTAAAACATGTATATTAATATACATTGCTAGTATTTTATTTAATTTATTCTAGTTATGTGGCTTATATCTAAAGATTGTCAACAGTAAACAAAGCAAGTGTTTATTGCAGTGGCTTAACCGCCCCATTACACTTGTTGTTGAGAACAAGGATCACTTTGCAAGTGATGTTTATTAATGTGGTTTTTTGTTAGTACACTTTTAAGCTCATACCACTCCACTGCCAAGTGTCAGATATTCGCTCACCCCTGACATTAATTATTGATGAAGATTGTATATTCATGACATAGCTAATAAGTCACACATGAATTATTCTTGCGACCAAATGTAAATCTGATTCGGGTGGTGAGTAGAAGATTTCTGTTCTTGTATTTGGCTGATGTTTTAGCCTGCCCTCATCTAAAAGTAGATGTGTTGTAAGGTTTTTATTGCTAACATGAAAATCATTCTTCTTTGAATGTCTAACTGACACGTTTGTGCCATTATTTGATATAGTTGGGAAGCTAATGATGGTTCAACAGTTACATAATGTAGGTTGGCTTGAAGTCTGATCATATTTCGATCCCTTTAAACTTTGCATAATTTGCTTACAATCTAAAATGTTAACAAGCTGTTTTAAAATAGTTCTTGTTACATGTTTGTATTAAATGGATTTAATCAGAAAGAGTTCAAGAAAACGTTTTTCTAACCTTAAATTGTGTTCAGTTACAAAGTGTTTTAATTAATGTAAATTATTGATCATGCATTACTTAGAACTGTTATTTGTTAAGATTGTTGAATTTGAAGAAAGTTCTTACTGTACAGTTTAAATGACATTACACAAATTTAGAATATCTTGTGTTTTTGTAATCTAAAAGTACATTTCTGAATATTATTAATATAATAATAATAATAATAATAACTGATAATTTTATGCTCTGCTCGATACAATATATGTACAAACTATGTGTACAAGACAATTACTCCAAGTGCGAGCAAAATAGACTAATACTGGCAACTCAAAATTGCAACTATTGTTGTATTGCATTTTTTTAAAATACCTTTTAACTGATGTATATAAAAAAGATCTTGCACTGATGATTGTTTGTTAAACTATCATGCACATTCAGTGTACGTACCTGTAGCAGCTGGCTTAAATTCATCATACTTGAGTTGATGTGAAGGATTTTTCCATGCTAGCTGAAATACAATTTATTTTGTTGATTGTAAGAACTTCTTTCAGTTTAGATTCAACACTTTATACAGATAGACAGACAGACAACTGGAAGATAGATAGATAGACAGACAAACAGACAAACAAACATATGCATTGGGGTCAGAGGTTTTTCTCGTTCTCTGTGTGGGTCCATGATTCCTTGCTAGGGCTTCGGCACAGAAGGAATTGTTTTGGTATGTATTAGAGCACTTTAGCTTACCGCATTCAAAACGCTATATATAAGACAGACAGACAACAATTGGATGGGTAAACTGACGGACAGATTGTTTTTTACAGGATAGACAAGACAGTCTCTTAAAATCCGTTGTCAAGGAGTCCCCGAAATCTAGTAAAGTCTAAAATGCCTACATAATAGTTACGTGATATTCATTGTATATTCTAAGATCATTAATACTCGAGGATGTATGTATGTAGTTGCACAAAATCTTAAAACAGACAACACACTGTAGATTTGTAGAGTTCGGTGCAAAAACGGCCTATTATAGTCACAGTTTTTGTGATTTTCTAAATACATGTACTTGTGAATTCGGGGTTTTTTTACAGCTACACCGTTTCCTAGGCTAATACAGTAGTATGCTTAGCAAATACGTGTATAGGTTTTCTGCTGAAAGTTGAAAGGCATGCCATGAAAATATCTGGGGAAGAGCTCCTAAACAGGGTCACGCAGGCCTTTTGAAGGACTTAACTAGTCACATCTTATCAAGGGGTTTAGTGATTAATATAACGTGGCTGATGCCCATTTTCTTCTTTCGGTTGTTGTGTCAACACCCTTCTTGATCGTTTCCGCTTGTTGGTTTCGGTTTTGGCCGTTGCAGTCTAGGAAGTGGAGCTCGGGAGAGATGGGTTTCCAAGTCTGAAAAGTTGGCTGATCTGAGAGTTACAGGCTAAGCGAAATCTGCCATTTGGTGTGAAGATAGCTTTTTTGGAACACCTCTTCCTGTCTTGGTAATCTGTTTCAGCAAGTCTAATTTGGATTTTTTCTTTTTTTAAAGGTCACACTCACTAGGGGAAGTGGTTTTGATCCCTCAGCATTTTGGAAGTTTTCGTTTTCTAGCCAAAAGTAAAGTCACTTAGTAATGTTTGGGTGGAGATTCCATTCCGATTACAGAACAATGCGTTGGCTACACAACATAACGTAACAAAACACAACACAAAATGCAACATAACTCAACATACCATACCATAACATAACATAACATACATTGTAACATAACATAATACATTCAACAAGATTCCCTTCGCCACAGTAGCATTGCAGCTGCGAATACAGCGGATAATTTTAAAGTTTTGTTGAGGGTGGTCAAAAACCATTGTTTGGTCCATTGTTGCACCGACCTCGCCATACGTACAGTATAATATATTGTAAAGACGTATTTTTTGCTTTGTTTAACTTCACGGGAGCCACAGCGAACCAGTACGTTTGCTGTAGATAGTAGACGTTTTAAACGCGCACTTTATGACAATTTAAGCTGGTTGTTAAGAACGACACCTAGGCAATTGAAGTCGGTTACTGTCTTAATGATGTTGCTCGCCACACTAACGAAGTTCTCCGCCGTGGACAGTTATAACTAAAGCAACTCATTCGGTTTAGTCTGTTGCCCGATTGATAATAATAATAATGATAATGTAATTCAGAATATCCTCAATGCTCGAAACCCTTACATTTATAAAATACTCTTTTAAGAATACATGGGAAAAATACAAGCTGACGATGAAAACTCACTTAAATGGAAACTATGATAAAAACATCTGACTAATGCAAGCCAAATTAAACGTTCTCTTAAAAAGGAAAGTTTAAGGCTAGTTTTAAAAGTGCTGATGTTTTCAGTAAATCTAGGAATAAAGCAGAGAGTTACAAAGTTACAGGTAGTATTTAACTTTAATTTTTTATGAAAACACATGATGTCATCAAGTAAATCCTTTAATCACGAATAGGTAATGGACAAATAAAGTAATGTCTGAGGTCTTTACTTTTGACCTCACAAACTTGTGTTTTCATGTGTCGCGAATGATTGCATGCAGATCTTCGCAGTATATATACGATGCCCAATAAACACTGATTAGACAAGAATTGTCACAACTAGGCCAGAACCTATAATTTTTTACAATAGCCAACTGAAATGTATTCTGACTATAAGCAGCCTTTCGTTTTGTACCAAGTATAAGAGCAAATAACAAGCATGCGGCATCGCAGAATAGGAAAGAAGGTAGGAAGCAGCACAAACAAGGGCTAAATTTAATGTTGTGTCACAAAGAAAAATTTCAAGTTTCTTTAAAGTTTGGCTTCAGTATATGCTGCAAAAATCAAGCAATCAATAACTAGACAAGTGAAACACCTAATTATTATTTCACAAATCAGCAAGCTCGGTTAAAATGAATGGCCTTCTAGTCAAACTTAAGATTTCTGATGGAACGGCTTACGATGAATCATTTTCCAGACTTCAAGTGTCCTAGCAATAACAGGAACTCCTCTTACTTTTCCTCATCTGAGCAGATATTGACAAGTCAAGAAAGCAACCAGGTAAACTGTCCACGGATCTGCTTGGGAAGTTTGACTCTACTCCTGATTTAGCAAGCAGTGGTACACAGGGCACACGGCTTTCACAGTCATCTCCACACTTGCTACAGCTTGACAGAGGACCCCGTGCCCAACCCTGCTCTACTGGCTCTACTGATGATGACGGTCCTAGATCCAAGAAACAAGTTGATGCTCAAGTACATGTAACAATCACTGAACCAGGAGTGAGCCACTCGCCAAACAGTAACGAAGAGAAATTATTATCCGATGCTGAAATGGTTGATGAGAAAGATAAGAAACGGAAAAAGAGATGGAAGTGGAGTCCTTGGAAGAAAATGAGAAAGATATTTGGGCGCAAAAAGGGAAAAAGGGCAAAATCATGTGAAGATCTTACTTCCACTTCAAAGAGCACACCAACTTATACATCCAATGGATCAGAGTCACGCGGTGACTCTTTGAGGAAACGAACAAAATCAGAACCAAGCTTATCAGATGCCAAGTTGAAGAAAATTGGACTTGCAGTGGCTGACATTCACCAAGCTCGAGTAGGTTTTCAATCGGATATTTGTTGTAAAATGTAAATCACAGTATATGTGATTGGCGGAAAGTGTTTTCAGCGTTACTTGAGGGCACTTTAATTGCGCCAGTAATGGAATGTAGTGTTGTGACAGTGATGATTTCCTACTGACAGCTCTGTCGCAGCGACTACAACAGACCAAGTACTGCGATGTAACAGCGATGGCAACTCACTGAGTGCTGTGACAGTTATGAAAACTGATGAGTGATGTGACAGTGATTACAGTTGACAGAATGCTGTGACAGTGATGACAATTGACTGGGTGATGTGACAATGACTGCAGTTGACTGAATGCTATGACAGTGATGACAACTGACTGAGTGACGTGACAGTGATGACAATTGACTGAGTGACGTGACAGTGATGACAGTTGACTGAGTGCCGTTATAGCAGCGACAACTGATTGAGTCCACATTAAGGACTTAGTCAGCGAGTTTTCTCTGGATTCAACCATTGTCAGGCTAAGAAAATGAAAAAGAGGTTACCAAAGTTTAGCACCGATTTCTATCGTTTTGTGGTGATCAAAAAAGGTTTGCTTCGTGACCCTTTATACAAAGGTTTTTTGGAGTGTAATATTGCAGTATAACATTTAAAACGTAACAAATTGTTATAGAGCTTTACTACCCAAAGCCGTTCTCCCCTGGGGAACAAAATACGAGAATTTACAGGCAACCATCTACGAAAGGAAACGAACATTCATGCAGCTGGAAAACTGTTTTAGTTGTTAATTTTGCTACGCGTGTACACTAAGATTGTGTGACTGAAATTTTGATACTCTATACGTTCCCCTATCTACTAAAGAGTGTTAAGTTGTTAGACTTTACTGCTATTATTGCATTTTGTACTATTTTTGAGTGCATCAGTATTTCTATGTTTTTTATACTATTACTTTGCTCTGTATGTTTGTATGAAGAGTGATGGTGGAGGCTTGGTCAGTGAACTGAGGAGACGACAGCCAGGAGGTTACGGTCAGGAGCCCAGTGAAGAGGCGTCACAGGATGTGCCCAGCGAGGAGAGTGCAGGGTGGCCTCAAAGTAATCTGCAGTGGATCACTTCACAGCCTAGTGCACAGGAAGGTAACACATACGAGACATCATTATCTGTTTTCGTTGACTAGTTAATCATACAGCAAAAGAGACATGTCAAAAGCATCCTTTCTAAAAAAAGAAATAAAGGTGGAAATTTTTCACTTTATGTATAGGTAAATATTTTTTTCTAGGGATGAGACAAACAGCCCTGTCCTTCAACTTTAGCTTAATCAATCCACTGCGTACTGAAATGACTGCCGAAAATGAAATACCATCCCAAGTTTTTTTATAACCAACGTGGAAAGTACACAAACATGTAATACCGGAGCACTAAACCTCAATGTAGTGGTATCAGGCTCTTCTTTTGAGGAACTCCCCGTTGGCTGCGAACAAAAAAAGATTCGGAAGTTCGGCTTTAACGCAAAATTTTTGTTATAAATATTACTTTCGAATACCTACCAAACAGCTGGGAGCTGGTTATCAGCTCATTTTTAAGACGAAAGAAACAGTATTACAAACGGTTGTTGTGTTGGGAGTAGTTTTACGAGGAGTTTTTTGCTTTTCGCCGCAAGCCTTTGTTTGCAGGTGAATGAGTCAGGTTACTGCTTTCTGGAAGAAATGAGTCCTATGCGTAAAAACCCTAACTACATGCGGTAGAAATTATACGAGAATCCTCCTAAGCACCTTCGAATGTCCTTTAACTAACATATCCCCCCCAAAAATTGTATATTTTTTTGTACCTTGGCAAACTTGTTTTATCAATGTATTCGTATTTTTTTATCTGGAATACGTATTGAACACCACCACTTTTGGTGGTTTTTACTAATTTTAAAAAGTGACTTTTCTATGTGTACACGATTGGCTGGTCTAACTGTTTCGGTTGTGTTTTGATTCACGAATTTGCAATAGCGTCGCTGGATCAGGGCAGATCTACATGTAGCAACCATGCATTGGTGTTGTATTCATTACTAGCTGGCTGGGTGGGCATTAACCAACTATGCTGGTGGATGCACATGCAGTTTACGCTGGACCCATGTTTCAGTCAGGTGCGGGGCACAACCCCCCAGAGCGCAAAGAAGAGCAAGGATTTAAAGAGGAACTGGAACTGGACTAGGAGTTCCACGATAACTTTATCGTTTTATTGTGGTTGGGGCAGAAATTCTCGCGGGGTCCTCTAATTGTAAAACCCTTTGTCCGGCATTATAAACTCGTCCCATCACAAAACATGTGGCAACGAACCTTTTTGCAGTTTCCAAAGGGGGCTTACTGTATCTTGGGACTTAAACTCGCCAGTTGGAATTTTGCATAAACCAATGTTCCAGCTTTAGCATGTATGCAAAGTCCCGAACGATGATTGCGGGCATCGGCTCACTTCTTGCTCTCCTCCATTGCCCTTGTAGCTGGTGTAAGTTTTGACGACACTCCTACCGGTTCGCCCCTGGAGGGGTTGCAGTCTGCCCGGGATAAAATCAAGGCAGCACCAAGAAACAGACGGCCACCAACACGAACTCACTTAGGTGGCTCAGCAATAAAAAAGACGGCTCCTATGAAACCCCACAGAAAATCAAAAACCAACCCGACCCAGGGCGTACAAGTGGAGAAACCGATAACAAACAGTAGAGTTGTAATTGAAGCCTCTACAGTGATAGAGAAAGATAATGGAACAGAACTGGTGGAACTCGCGGGAAAAGAGAAGACAGATGTTGGAAAAGAAGGAGAAACTGTTTCGAAACTCGACGAGGAAAAGCCAAAGGGTAAGGGGAAGGAAGAAAACCAAAAGTTTCACAGCTACACGGCACCTGTTGCAATACCACTTCTTTTACTTTTAGTTTTTCTTTTTTCAAATTTCTAAGTACTCTCTCCTGTAGCCAGTTGTAAACAGATGCAGAGTGTGACAGGTCTATACCCCTATATAATGAGTTGCATGACAAACGTAAATGAGAGGAACGTTAAAGCTATAACAGTTAATAAAAATTCGCTGTGTGCAATGAGAACCTTGATACTGTAGAGAGAAGATGCACGTTAATGTGCTTTTGCCATAGCCTGGATCTGAGAGGTCTTGCTGCATGCTTTGCAAAAACGGCAATCTGTTTTTAGTATAGTTGGCAAAAGCAATCTTGGTAAATGTAGCATGAATGATAATGCAATTTACTCATTCAAATTAGAAAGTAGTTGCTGTTGTAACGTCCACATGCACCTTTTCTTATAGTTATAATAATATGTAATTACACACCTCTTCGTTTTTATTAACTAGTTACATACAGCTTTAATATTTTTTAATGGTTGCAAGAATCAAGTTTCTATTTATTTCAATTTTTGTATTTCTCAATTTCATATTTTGTTTTTTAATTCTCATGCAGTTAAACCACTCTTGCCTCCGGTCATTAAACCTCTTCTTCCTAAGGAACCGAGAAAAGTTTCTGAAGTACTGCTGGCTTCTAGTAAGCCTGAGGAAACATCCGACAGTGAAGTAAAGAGATTTGAAGAAAATGTGGCTAGTCCACCGAGCCAAGAAACCACACAGGAAGAATCAAGAGAAGATGCTCTGAACAGTGTTCGAGAAAAAGCCAATCAGATATTGTTGGCAGCTACAGGATCTCCGAAACTGGCTTCCAAGTCTTCATCTGCATCCCCGCGACCAGCTCCACGGCCAGGTGTGGCTTTGAAACCGACACCAAAGTCACGCCAGAAGATGCGTGATGATAAAAACGAAATAAGTAATGCACTTGATGATGCGTTCGATGTGCTGGAGACAGAAGACAAAGCAACGAATGAAAAAGCACAGAAAGATAAAACTTCCGATTCACCTGTTCCTCCTCCACGACCAGTCCCACGGCCTGTGGTTGCCTTGAAACCGAAGTTACACCAGAAAGTGTGTGACGACAAAAACAAAGTTAGTGACGCAGTTGATGATGCGTTTAATGCGCTGGACACTGAAGAAGACACCAACAAGGAAAAATTAGAAATAAAAGAAGAAAATAACAAATCTTCTGGGTCTCCTACTCCAGCTCCTCGGCGGACAGTCGCTGCAAAACCTATCCCAAAGTCACGCCAGAAATCGGTTGACGAAAATAATAGCGTTAGCACCGCGCCTGGCCACACATCTGATTTGTTAGAAACTAAGCTAGACACAATTACAGGGGGAAAACAGGAAAAAGAAAACACATTAGAAGAAGATCGAGGACATCAAAAAGAAATAATGGTGTTGAAAAACGCTAATTCTTCGAAAGAGAAGGAAAACGGAAGCGATAGGTCTGTACAGATATCCGTACTACGTTCAAAGAGTGAAGTGCAAACAAAAACAAAAAATAGCTCGGAAATTAAGGAACGTATCCGAACTTTCTCGTCAGATGAGGGCGTTAAAAGGAAGTCTTTTGAAATTGCGACATTTGTACCCCAAGAAATTGTGAAAAGTAAACAGTTTGATAAGGAAAACGAACATGAGAAGCCAACTCCGCCGTGGTTAAGGAGGGATAGTAATGTTGAGCTCAGAAATAAGAAGTTTCTGGTGCGAGACACTGACAATCGCAAGACGTGCCCACCTAAATTGCTGGCTGCCATGAAACCTACTGGCATAAACGCTGGTCCGCTCAGTGTGGACCCCAAAACACAGGCAGACCAAGAACAGCCACCGTGGGTGGCGCTCGCTAATAAGAAAGCAAAGAGATATTCACAGATATTGGATCCAGGCGACAAGAAGAAAAAGGTAGAAGTAACGATATCAGACAAAAACTTAAGGAAGGATAATAGAAACTGTAGCTTTCTGAGAGTACTGGTAACAATTGCGACAGCATTTGATAGAAGGACGAGAGCAACAGTGACAGCAACTGATAGAGGGACAGGAGCAACAGTGACAGCAACTGATAGAGGGACAGGAGCAACAGTGA
>JAOBRG010355351.1:0-27935 GCA_027574985.1 Umimayanthus nakama
TGGGTCCGTGCCGCAGAAATATCAATTTCTGTCTAATTCGTTCATTGCAATCACTCAATCGCCAGAAATTATATTTTCCATTAACTGGTATTCAATAACTTTAATTCAAGAATATAATAAACTGTTTTATAATATTTTATAGTTCGACAGGCAAGAGGTCAGTAGAACTTGCAAAGATATTTATTTGTAAAAATTTGCTCAAATGACGGGGAAAACTGCAGGTACTTACAGTATTAAGTAAAACCTCGCTGTAAGTTGGAGAGTATCGATAATGATTACATAATACAACTTTTGCACGGAGTTTCAATACCCGCAGCCATTAACTGTTTAAGATTGTGTGAACAAGTACATGGCACAACGCTGTTGCAGAACCGTGCAAATACATGACACATTTTCACGGGTTTTTTTTAATATTTATTATTAGTCTTGGACTTTTAGGGTAGGTACTTACAGACGTTCTAGTTCTTGTTAGTTGCGGTTACTAATACTGTAAACCACTTCCTTCGTTTTCCAACTAGACTTGCCACAAGTCGACTCACCAATAGTTTTGGTAATGGCATGATAAAAAAGTGAAAAGGACAAAAACCCAAGAAAAAACCAAACAAACCGAGCGCCGAAAAAATCATGCGAAGGACTTTGCGAAAGCCTATTTTCCAATTTCCAACAGTCTCGCAACAAGCCCTGAAGCAACATAAAACAAGAGAGCATGTTCGGCACACATAAAATGCGTGCGCAGAATTACGATTTCGGTAAATTCCTGACAAAAGTTCGCGGGAGAGGCAGTGTGACCGAAATGCTATGGATCACGCAAGTTTACACAGTCAAGTTCGCGTTGCTTTTGAACTAAAAAAAACTAGCTTGAGCTTTTTTCTAAATTTGTGTATCTCTATCCTCTATGAGCTTTGTTAAAACTGACAACACCCTTATCAAGTATATAGCATCCCAAAACTCAAAGCACACCTGTACAGTTTAACTTGTTTAACAATAGGAACAGAACATAACAAAAATTGAAAACAATAGGATATTAAACAACCAAGCTGCTCACTTATAGGCTTCAGAAACAGAACGTGTGAGGCTTTAAAGTGGCCAGCGGAAAGCACGTAGGTTGTACAAAAACTGCTTTGTTACTCGTTTGACCCCAAAATTAGTCAAATTAGGGCTTTTTTTCTTTCGTACAAAAGCAATAGCCAAACAAATGTGTAAAAAAGATACGAAAAGGAGAGACGAGAAGTCTCAGTCGTTCTGCCTGAAATACAGTCTTTGGTTGATTAAGCAACACTCCAATTTCCTCTGGCAGATGGTCGGAAAGACCGATCTACTCCCAAAAAGCGAGTTTGGTTTCGCCTTGTAACACTTTTGCTACTATACCATTCGTTACCCCACACTTACAAGGCTGAAAACTGTTGAATTCCTTCTGATAAAACCTAATGGAGACTATCACAAACTAAAGTTCAACAGAAGATTGAACAAAACGCGGCCAGGAATATTTTGCATACATCGCAAACACTCTGAGCGTTATTTCACAACCATAAACTGGAACGCAATCTTGCAACAACTGTTGTGTGATGTCTCGTCTCCTCCAGGAATGTACTGCATTACATACTCGCTGTAAGCGGACGTTTTCTTTCTTATTTTGATCTGTTTCACCTTAAAATCCACTTCCTGGTGAAATGTTGACCTTGGACGGATCAAAAGGTGTTCCAGCAAAAGGCGATCCTTTGGCGTCCCAAGCTTTCTTCAGCATCTCGTGTGCATTCTAAACATAAACAGCAAAGATCGAAGTCAGGCGATGCAGAAATCAGCTGCATCATCGGCAGTTACACACAGGTAAAATTTTTCAATATACACAATTTTAATGAGCAAAGTAAGAAAATTATCAATTTTGTGAAGCTGTCAAAAAAACTTCCTTCTAAGTTACAAACAAGCACTTGGTGGATTTGTTTCTTGCTCTTGTTGTTCAAAAATATTTGTTCTCCAACAGTAGGCAAGGCAAAGCCAATTGAAGTAATGAGTGTATTGTATGTTGAGAACCATTCCTGCATGCACATGTACGTTGTAGTCGTGCTTATCAATACCACCAATAATAACATTCCAAGAAACATCGAAAGAAACAGGGGTAAGTCATGGAGGATATCAGTGGAGTTTCTGGAGAACCACAGGTCTACCAATCCCTAGCCTCTTAGGTTATGGTTAAAGTAAGGGTTAGGTTTAGGATTAGGTTTATATTTCAGGGAGGGGTGGGTCGGCCATTCGCCAGAAATCTCCACTGATCCCACGGGGAGCCTCGAAGATCTTCAGGGGCACTCCGCATGTGGGACTAAAATATTAAAAACGCTGCATCGTTTTGTATTAATTCAGCAATGAGCTTTGCAATATTTCCTTAAGGGGAGAAATCGAGCCTCCGTTTTTATATTCAAACATTGTTACATCGACAGTATTATGTTTGCTTATAACAAACAGCTCATTTAAATTATTTTTTGCAATAAAAGAAGAAAACATAAACTTGCACTTTCCAGGATTCTCAAGGACCACAACCCAAATTAGAAGACTTCCCAGAGCCTTAAATTTCCAGACTTTCCAGGATTTTCAAGGTCCGTTGTAACCTTAATAACGCTTCTTATAACGTTATAGCATGTGGTTATGGGTAGTTCATTACGGTGTGACTCTAGCCAATACAAGCGTTTTCATAAAACTTTAATCGTATAATTAAGAACACTTTTGTCGTACCAGTGATAGTCTTTTTATCAAAGTTAATATTTGTAGTCTTGCACTACGGAATTACTGGTAAATGAACAGTTTCCAAATGTCTTTAATAACCTTTTCCTGGCTCGTTGGTTTGCCTTGTAACTTTTGATGATGATCAAACATAACTCGCTCATAGTCACACTGTGTTTGTTCATCAAAATCTGTTATTGCCCGTGTGCTATCAACCTTAGTCTTGTCGATCTCAGGGTCACCTTCTATCACCGTTGTCCAGAATCTCTCTTCATGTTTCTCAAGGTTAATCACTACACACTTTCCTGGCTCCAGCGACCACATTGACTCTTCGCATCTGATTTTTCTTTGCAGTTTCCCATCAACAAGTATGTTGCTCCCTGTTTTAAGCTCTATGAAAGAAAAGAAAATGTTTTGCCATAAAGGACAGAAGACCCGTGGCATGTGAAGGAAAGTGAAATATAATTGATTTCCTATTCAGCAATGCAGTGGCTCAGATTGTGTCTCAATTTAATTAAACTCTTAGTTTGTTTATTCATTCTTTTTTTGCCTCGTCACACTACAAATTGTTCTGTCCTAGTATTGTTTTGTATGTTAATTCTACCCAGACACACAAACACACCCAACAAGATCAAGTGTACTTTCCCAAACAATTTTAACAATTTTGTTTTGGCTTTAGCGACAGCATGCATCAGTGTAGCAGCTAGCAGATCAGACTGGCCCTGGGTGCAGGTTGTCAACCACCGCATGCTTGTCAAGACCGTAAACTGACGGGCACTATGCCAGTCTACGAGGGAAGTGCCGATGTTATTTGGCCAGTGCTTTCACTGGCGGAAGTGCTGGCCGAATCAGATAAACTTGCTGCTCTACATGCCGCCATAGGCTCAGTGCCAGCCTTGTAAAATAGCTCGTGTACGTTGGCGGGCAGCAGCGCTTTATTTGTGTATCGCGTGGTTTTCCGACTTTAATAGTTTAATTTCGCGCTTTACAAAATATAAGTTACAATGAAGAGTTAAAAATAGTTATCATTGTAATAGTTTTAAACATAATAAACATAGAGTTAGCTGCTAAGTTTAGTTTACTGTCTTTATAGGTTCACCTCGAAGTAACAATAATACTAATTATTAATACTGATACATTGGTCTAATAACAATTATAATTAATTACTCTAATATATAAGCTCTATGTTTTTTTCATATACATATTTTTTATTAATTCGCTGTATATGTAACAAATTGGTTTTAAATAACAAAAACGGATATGAACGGAGTTGTTGCTTATGTCACAAATGATCAAATAAAACTAAATGAATAAAAGCAGAAAAGGTAATAGGTTTGATCACTCATTCACTACCAAAAAAGATACTCGAATGCTTCTGTTTGGAGAAACTCAGCCGTTATGAGCCGTTATTATCGTTACCAGCATTAGCTGCGTTATCATTATAATTTGTTTCAGTACCGATCATTGTTACAACTGCCAGTATCATTATTCACTATCAGTTTTTTTTTATCTGTTATCAATACTGTGATTATCATTATCTGTATCACCTTTATCATTATTAACATAATCATCATTATTGTTTTCAACATAATCATCGATCATTATCATCGTTGCTGTCACTATCGTCGTCTTTATTAATAGTATTATTATCGTCATCACCTTTATTATTACTCTTATTATTACTATTATTATTATAACTATTATTATTATCATTTCTATCCTATCACCACAGTTAGTATCATCGGCATTATCGTTAAAATTACTTTTTTAAAAACTGTTATTATCACTACTATTATTATTAGTAGTATTTTAACGAATTTTGAAACTGTTTCGAGATTGCAATTGTTTGGGAAGCTTTCGATCACTCCTGTGACCTTGCTCACGTCGACTATGGTGTTGTATTTTGTATGAAAGTCACCTGGATGGATGAATCTCCACAAAAATAGCAACAGTATTACTCTTTGTAAAAGTTGTGTTAGTACTATTATTACTATTGCAATGATAATGTTAAAATCATGGTAACACTGAACGACGGTGCATGATGATGGCAATGATGATTTTAATACTGATAATGCCAAACGTGTAAAGAATCTCGTAACAATAAGCATAGTAAACTAAGGGGCCGTCTGAAATTTGATTTGTTAACGCTAAACGTCCGGCAATGGACGTTAAGGTCTAACCCCTCCCCCCCCCCCCTCCTTAACGTCCACTTAATATTTCTTTTAAAATGATAGAACACGCTATGTAAAGTTACCTGAAAGCGTGTTTTTATCTACAAAACCATGAAACAAAGAACAAAACATTCTGCGAATCTATAATGGCAATACGATCATGCTGACACTCGACAAATGTTTGCTGTTTTGCGTACCTTGAAGGTGGCAATCGCTGCCTTTATAATAGTTTTCCAGCACAATTTAAAGCTTAATAACATGCTGTGTTTGCTTTGAAACAGCCAGTTACCAGAACATTATATCTTTCAAGAACATGCTTTCTGTGTTCTTCTTGTTTTCAACGTCCACCACTACTAATCAGACCCCCCCCCCCCCCTTAACGTCCATTGGACGCTAAGCGTTAACAAATCATGCAATTTTCCGACAACCCCCAACTGAAAAAGCTTCAATGTTCGCACTTACAACTTAAAAAAACAGTTTGCCAGAGGAAGAGCTTTTCACGTACATTTTCACCTCGTTTTAGTTGTTGTCTCCGAGGCGGCGGGCAACCGCAATACAGACCAGACGCCAAGTTGTGTTTATGATTTCAGGAAATACTGCGCAAGGTGTCACTGGTTTCGCCTAAACTGTAATTCTGTACTGTTATGCTGTTTCGGGTCTGATCGGATCCGAGTGGTTTCCGTGAATGCATGCAATTCTAAAGCTTCAAGTCGCGAAGGGTGTGAGACCACAAGACTGAAAGCTTTCCTAAACAAAAATGCTTTTCAAAAATAATTATATTTAAGAAAAACAAAGTGTATGCGATAAATCAAACAACTAAAGTATACAAAAAACTGTTGAAGAACGAATTTGAAGTAAAAATATTTCGATTTCTATGTGAATTAGTTGTAAGTTTAGGTTAACTACACGCTCAATCTTTTATAAGAACAATTTTATCATGAGAACAAAGAGGCTCAAACTTTTCCAAAGTTAAGATCAAGCAAAGAACAATCGAGGCTCGGCTTCAGATTCAAATGTAACAGAAAGTTTTTATCAAAAAAACAAACAAACAACACATCAAGTCATTAGATGACATGTAGCATTTCCCTGAGGGTTTTTCTGCAATTAGAAACACTGAGTGCATGAGCAAAGAAGAAAATCGAAAATGTGCCGCAACGTTTTTGAAAGCTAAACTAAGTGTAACTGACATGGTAGAAACAAGAACAAATTTAGAACAATTGAGCTCAAATTGTGCAAAAACTTAAGAACAACGAGGATCGGCCGAAAAATTCACGCAAGTGCGCAAAATTTCTTTTGATCTTTTTACATGCGCATAAAGTAAGGCCCGCCAAAAATCAGCGACAAAAAATCGGCTCGTGAATTGGCTCCGATTAAAAGCCGGCAACTTCTCGACAAAAAACCGACTAGTGTTTGATGGGCAATAACATGAACATTCTTTAGTGTTTTCACAATGTCATGGATTCCTTAGGCTATCCTGAGGCGGACACAAACAAGTTGTAATAGTTGGCGGATTTTGTGGAAAACGGAACAAGGTGTGCACGCTATTTTGTATAAGAACAAGTAAATTTTAGCCGAGCCTCATTGTTCTTTAAAGTTTTTTTTTAGAAATTTTAGCCTCAGTTGCTATTAAGCTGTTCTTCCTTTTAAAAGTACTCCTAAGAACAACAACAGTAAGAAAGAACTCCTAAAATGTTGCAAACTTCCCTAAATTGTGATCAGGCATCAAGCCAAATAAATCGTTGTAGAAATTCGATCGATCTCAATGCTTGGGAGTATTTTAACGCTCGATAAAATCGAGTTTAAGGAAAATAATAGAGCTTTGTTAAAAAAGTTTTATAACTTTGCATTCCTTGTTCCAAATCCCAGCCTGGATTGTTCTTAGTTTGTTCTTAACTTTTAACCAAATCTGAGCAGCGTTGTTCTTATAAAACTGTTCTTATAAAAAAGCGTGTAATGCATCGATTTTAGTTATTGTCAACACGTAATTTCAAAAGTCAAATTGTCCTATTTTATTGACCTGCAGGGTATGTTCTCAATCCCTCCCACTTTTGTCTGTTGCCTCCCCTTCTCTCCGCAACGCATCACCCTAATTTAATTCTTCCCTCTAGCTCTGAGTTTGTCCCTTGCCCTCACCACACATTATTAAATCTTCACTTTTCAAGTTTAGTATGTGTTACCGACAGTGCTTTCAGGTGTATGCCGAAACCCAAACATTTCTTCACGTACCCCGCCAAGCACGAGTGAAGCCATTTCGTGATTGGGCGATTAAGTATTGTTCATTCATTTGTCGCCGTGGCTCTTGACCTTTGTCTTTGTGTCAGTGACATCAGCAAAACTGTTCAAAGACGATTGTGCTAAACTGTCTACTTTTGTTATCTACTTTGAAAATTATTTCAGCCACTTCCTCTCTCAATGACGTGTGTCAAAGACATAAAATTTATGAGAGAATTTTGAACCCAGTTTCTTACAAGCGTTAAATATCGTCAGATTTACCAATTACCGCTAGCTAGTTAAATTTTTAATATCGAGTATCGGGATTATCCATATCCTTCCGGGTGTCAAAGGGCGGTCCTTATTGCCTTTTTGTGCGGTCTACATGACTGAGTAAGTAATTATTGTACAGTATTTCAACATTTGCCACGAGAGAACCGAACGAAATACAACAACGATTACTGTAGTGTACTCAAGAATCAACTTGAAACTTCCCCCTAAAAAATTTAAAGTTCTGGTTGGATTGTGTTGTTAATGTGAAAACCTCAACAGACCTGAACAAAGCCAAATGGAAGGTTTAGCTCCTGGGAAAGGATATGGGCAGGAGACTACATTTGGTAAGTCGCTTCAACTAACCAGTCTGGTATGCACCTCACGATGGAAACCGAAAAAGAAAAGTGTTTTGTATAAATAGACAGTTACGCCTTTCAAAACAAGTTTTTGAGTGCTTTTCACCAACGCGTTGGTTTGATCCTTTGATGGGATGTGTTCGTGTATTCTATGACCGCCTGTGTCAATACTAAAGTCGTTATACACCTTAACGCATCTCAGAAAATAATCTAACTCCCTGATCACGACAAAGTCGTCAGCTTTAATACTGAAATAAGTGCACAACACAATAAATCTTCTTTCGCATTTCAAGACTTAAATACCAGTTAACATTTTGCGTACATATCACCCAAAACATAATCCTAAAAAGTTAACTGACCTTTCAAGTAAATAGAGAAACGTGGAAAGGAAATGAGTGCGGATACCTCACAGAGTTTTGCTTGTTGTTACAGAACGAGTCTAAACAAGAAATAAGTTTTGCTCATCGCTTCCTCCAAGAACATGACTCTGTACTATAGTTGTTCTCGAAGATGTTGCTGCTAAAATCTCTTGTTTTCGATAGAGCAGCAGCATACTAGTTACTTTTAAATGAATGTTGTCATTTTTCAACTTTCTTAATTCTCACGCGGGATTCCCTCGCGATGAGTTTACTGAGTAGTGTCCAAGATGCACCGGGGTCGCGACACCGAAAAACGGCTCAAATCGGCATTCGTCGAATGTAAATTTCTTCACGAGGGATCGCGAACAAGAATTTGAGCCAAGCATAGATCAACAAAAATTTGTCAAACTAAAAAGGTCGAGAGCTTTTTGTAAATATGAGTGAAAGCGTTTGCTGCGCGGGTTTTGTCATGTAAAGTTGCGGTTTGGATGAATTTGTGGACAGCACTGTCGTCAGTATTCTGATATTAACAGTGACCCTGGTGAGGGAATTTTGAATACTGTAAAAAGCGAGACAACTGAAGATCTATGGCTCCTGGATACGGCGATATTGGCTTTGCGCTGTAGGATGTGCTACTTGTATAGTGAAGAGGTTTGTATAAAACCGCTAATTTGTAGACTCGAAGCATAGTGAATGCGGAACGAGCAGAACAGAATTTAGCGTATCTTCCGTGGTTTCGTGCCCAAGTTTATGATCGAAGCCAATGAAGTGAATCGACCTTTCAGCTTTCTTTGAGCAGCTCTTCCAAGCTTTGTGACCGGCCTTCAAACAAATATCTCCACTTTGGTTTTAATGCCGTAGCTAAGCAAATATTATTTTCCGAAGGTCTGGCTATTCTTGTTAATGCTGTCTTGTCCTGTAGTGCTATCGCTAACTAACAGTTTGGTTCGAATATTTTCTAAGAATTGTGCAAAGTATGTGCAGTTTACATAAGATTGTGAAGACCAAGCACTTGACACGTTTATTTTTTTTTATTTTGATTCTTGGTGGATCTAACTGTCAGATGTATCCAGAAAAAGAGATGTATGGGTCTTAGTGAAATATGGAACATAAAGTGTGTGGCGGAGAATTCAGAAAGCGCCGTTTCTAATTTAACAAACACATACAAAACAATCGGTGAACTTCTTAACGCCGCGGTGCCTTGAATTGGTTGATTTAAACCCATTTTGAAACGCATTTTAGGCAATTATCAGAAGAAATTACTGTCAGAACAGAGTTTGCAAAAGTGTTGAATTACAATAACCGTATGGAGATGGTTGTAATTGAGTCCATTGGCTTTGCGGCTTTGTGGTTATGATATTCAAACCAGGTTTAATTCTACGCACAATAGACAGTTCGAATTGGGTTGTATTGCTGCTTCCCCAGGAAGGAATTCGAATAAAAAACAACGAAAGTGTTTCCTGCCTGCACAGCCTGATTGCAAACAAATCTTGTCGGTTAGTATTTCTTCCGGAAAAGTGGGTTACTACAGTCTACATTGTTTTGAATATCGGTAATTTAATAAAAACGCAGACTAGATGTCGATGGTTGCTGTGAAATTAACATACCGTAACTGTCACTTGACATTTAAAGAATTGGTATTTTCAAAACTCTTTATCAATTAAGATTTAGTATCTTAAAATTAGTTCTGCCACCTCAAGTTTATAAGATTTATTTTCTGTCACGAAATATTTTAGTTCATAAATTTTAAAATAGGTGGTTTTACTAAAGTGTTACGAGCATAATTTAACATTAGAATGAGTTTTGAGTTCAATTGTTATGATTCAGGTCCAGAGGAGGTTCGTTTGTTTACAGTTCAGTTTGTTCTTTCATTTAACCTCTGGTTCGGCTCATGCTAAGAGCTATCAAGCTTGATGGTTTATATTTCAACAACAGACTGCATATTTTGTTAGTAGGTGTGTTTCAGATGAAAATTTATGATTTTCCCGGCCGAATAATTGAAGTTATTACTTCTTGGTTATTTCTGTCTAAAATTTATGGTGCTGCAACCTATTATGGAGTACGGAACCTTACGATAGAGTGAATATGATTTTATCTCCTTTGCATATTTTATTATTTTGAAAATATTTTCCAAAATAACTCATAAAAGGGATTTAGTATTACTAATTTAGGAAGTGAGAACTAGCAAAACACAGCATGCAGACAGATATTAAATAAATATCTAGGGTCAAAAAATCATATTTTGCAAGGAAAAATGATATCACATCTCGAACAAGAGCAAGTGCATGTAGATGTCAAAGTTCTCAGTGACATATAGAGAATCCAGACAAATGTAACACATAGATCTAGTAGTTTTCGTATGTTCATCCTCTAAGATTTTTAAAACATCTTTTGACGTACAGTAGATGTTCATTAAGTTTATAGTCAACTGATTTGATCCTGCACTCATTTTGAACTCTCTGATCTGAGTATCAGTTTCCGTTTTGATTTTTTTGTGTTAAAATTTGGTTACATGTCTCTAATTTGTTAATTGGAAATGCATGCTACCGTTTCTTGAAAATTTCCCGGGGGCTTATTATCAAATGTCGATAAACTAGCATACTAGCACATTGATAAAGAATATGCTGGACGAGAGTTATGTGCAGTTAAAAGTTAAACTGTGGCAAAAAGACCTTTATCCTGTGAGATTAGCAATCTTATCAAGATTATGTCAAGATAATGAAAATGCTGTTATTCCCAGTACACAATGTTTTCTGCCTGTTTCTGAATAGTAACATTTCCACAAAATGGTAGAAATATTTCCTCAGAAAGGATGTGTGTGATTTTTTCAGCTTTGCTGTGAAACCATACACATAATTATTCTGTTCAACAATGAATGATAAGTACACCTTGTTAGAAACCCGATACTTTATATAATTATGTTATGCCTCAAAAATTTTCTTCAAGTGTATGTCCTTCGCCTTCTTTTTGTCTTGATAATTCAAAAATCAAAATGTATTAATTCCAAGCATTCTTTGTTAAAAATGTTTACTAGGTAACAATCCAGCCTTCAGGTTCTTGCTTGCTGCAACTTGGTTGGAACAAATTGATAATTTGGCTGTCAGATGACTGAAATGAAACAAAGTGACCTTGAGGTGTAAATAGTACCATTGATAAACAAAAGTTGATGATATATTTGTCGCTGTCAGGTCAGGTGGTCCTAGGTAGAGCTTGTTGGTTGTACATTGCCAACAATATCATGTTAGAATTGTCTACATCTGTCATCACTATGTCTGGGTGTCTTCAGGTAATCCGATAACCACCCTTCCTTGTCTCCCCATTTCTTAAAATGTTGCCCACTTTTAATGATACAGCATGTAGCCACTTAAGCTTGAATGCAAATGTAGACTAGCTTGAATGATTTTAAAGTAGAAAGGAAATACCTGTGAAATATACCAATGGTTAGAATTGCATGGTTTGCACTTGGATCAATTAACGCTTACAGCACTCCATGTTATTTCTAGAGTTCTGAAATTTGAATCAAAACATGCTCTATGGTTAAAACAGATTATCAGGGTTTGGGTAAAGCACAATTCTTTAGTACAATTTTAAAATTTGTTCCAGATGTCATGTCTGCTTTTTATCACAATTTGGCATTCAGTAATCTATTGTATGTACAAATAGTGTTTTAGAAAAATCAAATTAATGCATGCATACTGTATATGTACAATGTACAGTCTGAGTGTGTAAGGTAATAGTGTAAACTTGTGAACTATGGTAAACCATATTAGAGCTTTTAAAATTATTGTAATGTAAACAGTGATCTAACTTGTACTCTAAAAAATTCTGAATGAGGAACTAGATGCTAGGCAGGATGTTTTTGTATAGACTTAGTTAATGAAAATCGATTTGTGATTCGTTCAATTACTGAGTGGTTGGGGAATCAAACAACACAGATGTCTTGAAAATATATAACATACTCCTGATGTAAAAAGGCTTTTAAAAAGTAAATTCTATACTAGTCACTGGAGCTGATACAATTATTTAAATGCAACTAATATTTACTAATTATTCCATGAACGTGCATTTGATATGAACTTTTAGATAGTGGACGAGATGCAAAGCACAAGTTAGCTATCATAAGCTCATACTCAACAAGCATAAGTTTCAAGAATAATAACTTTTTTTAATACCAATCACTGGATAAAAATATCTCGAATTCTATTTTCTGCCTAGTTGAGTTTTCGACCATTTTAAGACAAAATTTTCTTCGATGAAATTGTCAGTTTATCTTGGGACAAATTGCAGTATAAAAGATTTATACTGCGATTAGAGAGCCAATCAGATTACCAGAATTTCAAGCTCCAGTGCTTGGTATTTAATAATATATGTTATGTTCTATTGGAGTTAAGATTACCTATGTCATTTAAACAAAAATATTTTATGCATTTCTCTGTGTAACATACTATAAAATAATTAATCTTATATGATTGTATAACTCTGTACAGGAAACCACTAAGCCTGTGTTGTATGATAGTACTTAGATCCCAATAGGACTCTTAGCCTCATCAGTGCTTTCCTGACATATCCAGAGCTGGTTTAATTCTTGGTTTGCACTCAATCTCCAGGGATTCAAATGACAAAGGGTAAGGCGGCATTGCTGGTGTACACAACAAAAGAATGCAATTACAACTCTATTGTTGTTGTACACCAACAAGGCGGCTATGACATCACATGCAAACCAAGAATATACCAAATGAATGCAAGTTTATCAATAGTACTGAAATTGATTCTGCTTATGCGGGTAATTGGAAATGTGTTAACTTTCTCTACTCATGACTTGTCCTTTCATTCTTTTCGAATTTCTTGAAGTCATAACAAATCCATTGGCAAGTTAATTTCATGCCTATTTTGATCTCTACTATTTTAAAAGTGGTCTAGATAGATTGATTATGCACTCATTAACAATTGTTTTAATTTATGTATTCATTATAGATAGATATATAAATATACATGTAGTTATACATGCATGCATCTTAACTATTAGTGTGCAGAAATTCTAAATAATGAAATTTGTTATTCTAACAGGTTTTGTGGCTGACCAACCATTATGTCTGTGTTGTCCAGTGATTTAGACCCAGGAGAAAAAAGTAAGTTGATTGACTTGCCTTTTAAGAACTAACTTTTTTTGTAATTAGAATAATAAAAAGTTCTTATCAGTCTATATGCAGTTGTTATACAAATTTAATTTTGATTACAATAATTCAAACTGTTGGTTTGAAAATAAATCATTTCATAACAATCCCCTGACAACTAACTGGTTACCCAACATGTACAGGAAGTTCCAAGAGTTTCTATACTGGAAGTCTTGATATAAGGCCTGCAGATGAATATACAATTTAAGGTCTTAGTAAAATAAGGTTTAGAACTATAACTTTTTAAATATCTGACAGTCTGTATATTTCGCAGAATTTTAAAAAAAAACACAAGTTTCAGCATTTGACACTTTTAAAAAAAAATGACAGTCATTTCTAGTTGAATTTAACAATATGAATTCTGCCTTGCTTGGTCTTTGCAGAGATGGCCCCAGTGGCTAAAACTCTTCCTACTGAAAACAGTGCACCAAGTCCTCGCAAGGCTTTGTCTGCTGCTCCCTCATACAATGGAGAGACAGCATCAAAGAAGTCTTTATTAGCCAAGCGAAAGAACTTCTTCAAGAGGGCACTTTCATCTGACAAATTGTTGTTGCCAGATAACCGCAAGAATGCTAACGAAAATAATAAGACTTTATTGGAGTCAAATGGATGTCCGAGAGTTGAAATCATTAACAAGGATCTGCCAGAAGAAAATGAAAATTACACAGACTCTAATGGTATTGAGTTGGCTCCAGAAACTCCACTGTCCACAAGAACATTTGAAATGGATGACTCTGAACGGTTGAGGCCAGACTCATTGTATCATTCAGCGGGAGTGTCGGATGATGAATCTTTCCCATTGTCCCCTCCCGACACGCCAGACAACAGAAGTTCTGTGGTGTCACTAGCTTCAAATGTAAGTCATTCAGAGAGGGTTGTTCAAGAAATTGTTGCCACGGAACAAACTTATGTGAAAGATCTTGCGGGAATCATAAAGGTAAGATTTTATTGTTGAATCTTAATATTAATCCTATTTTAAATAATATTTTTTTGTCTAAAATGTGCAATCTGTTCCTTAAAACCAATACATGCCTGAGAAAAGTTTGTGAATTTTTAGGGCTACTTGAAGAACATGACAAGCAAGAAATCACCATTTACAAAACAAGAGCTAGCTGATCTTTTCATGAACATTGAAGAAATTTACAAGTTTAACAAGTAAGTTTTTTTAAAGATAAGTCAGTGAATGATATGATTGTGTATTCTACTTTAGTTCAAAGTTTACATTGCATAGTGAAATCATTGCTATTTACCTTGTGGCTTTGCAGGGGCTTTTTGGAAAATCTTGATATGTGTGGAGACGATCCTGTCCAGGTTGCATTGTGCTTTGTTGCCAATGTGAGTAAAATAACCATATTTGGTCATTACCTAATATGTACATATTGCTTTTTAGTCCTATGTTATGTACCTACATGTAGTACGTTACACGTATAGTACATTATGGCCCAATAACAGTAGGTACCAAACAATCTATAAACCTTAATTAATTACTCGTATATAACTCTATTTGGATATAGATATTAATTATGTTTATTTAATAATTATATTTATTACTGGAATTTATGTTGTTACAGCACTGAATCACTGTTCTCACACACATGCATTTTGGAGTTTTCCCTTACGCAACCACATGAGTGTGTGTGCTTGTTGGGACTTTTTGGCCATATGATTAATAAAGAACAAACATTACATAAAATTGTGTAAAGCTGGACAGCTCAAAATAACTTATAGTTGAAAACCAGGATGTGGAACATTAAAAATGTACCAAAAAACTAGCATCAGTAAATGGCAACAAACAAACACACATGAACTTTTAATTTCTTCCCTAACAATTACGCTGGCACCAAGGCATATAAATTAAAACCACATACTGTAGCTTAAACAACTAAACTGGCAATAGAACAAGTTATGAAGCACTCTTGACTAGCACAAATACAGTATATTCAACTGTGCAAGGGTGGGAGAGAGAGCAAAGGTCACAAAATGATGCATAAAAAAAATCTCTGACTTGCATCAAATCGCGTGACCTTGCACCTTGTAGCTCACCCAAGTCTTCAGAGCTCAGTTTTGGGAAAAAGAAACGTAAATAACGATGAGTCTAAGTGAAGCGCATGAAACTTTTAAATGTTTGGACAGCAGTTTTTTTTAAAATACAGTATATGGTATTTATACAGCTAATCTTCTTTGTTGTTTTTTCCCTTACAGGAAAAGGGGTTTGACATCTATACGGACTATTGCACAAAATATCCTCAGTAAGTCAAAGTTTCCGTTTGAAACTTGGCAACTTTTGATTGCACAACAAAGCATCTAATACTAATAGGTAGAACGTAAAATGAGTTGCATTTTTTTCTCAATTTATCTTTTCCAGGTCGATGGAGGTACTTACAGAATGCACAACAAAGAAGGAGACAGCTTCATTTTTACAGGTTAGCTAATCATCACAAATGGCCAACTACTTATTAACCAAAAGTGAGGTCTTTTGGGGAAATATCAAACAAGTTATAGCGAGTGCATTTGTTAATGCATAAGTTTGATATTCACTCAATGACGCAGCGCTTGATATCAGTCAGTATTTTGTTAAAACTTTGTGGCGTTTTTTCAAAAAACGACTACAATACTGAGCAAGTGGAAATTCCTAACTTTCCACTTCTGCTTTTGCACATGCTTAGGTTATTAACAATAATCTGTACTGCCCTACGTTAGAATTACGGGAAATCCAGACTGATCAAGAACAAATACGATTACGCACGTCTCTTTGCGATATACAAGAAAAGTACTGTAATTAAAGAGGCTGTTTCATGTAACCTACTGCTACAAACAACATAAGCATACTTCTACCTTTAAGATTGTAAATGTGATACGGACAGTTTGATTTTGACGTAGATTGTAACGGATTTCAGTTGTAAGCGGTGAAGCGAATTTAGTGTTGGCCCGTAGGATAAATTATTGTGCGGTGCAATATGGTTCTCAGGTGTTTCAATTCTCGTCAATTCTCTTTGCTGGAAGAGTTCGTTTGTCAAAATAAATGGTATTTACCAATGTATTTTGAGTAGAGATGAAGGGAACTAGCTTTTGAAAGCAACAGTTTCGAATGAAGCGAGCGCGAAACTGCTCTTTAATATCTGTTTAGTGGTACACGTGGCAATATTTGTGAAGTACTTTTTCCTGTTATAGGAGGTTCTAATGTTTGTTTCTGGTTCTCTTGATTGCAGCACATGCAAGTTAAACTGAACCACGCTTTACCACTGGGCTCGTATCTGCTGAAACCTGTGCAAAGAATTCTCAAGTATCGACTGCTTCTTCAGGTCAGAAAACTTTTAGTTTTCACAAAACAGCAATTGTGGGTTCTTAATTTTGTGTTGTTGGTTTATACATATACAGTAACTAAGTTATCGGATATTTTTAGATTTTTTAATTATAATACAATCACATGTACTTTCATAAAATTTAATTTGTGTAATTTTTATCTGCATTGTTGGTGTACAGTGTACTAATAGAAGATTTTAAATCGCATTCTCTGTACTTCCATTTTCCCGCCCTGTTACTTGTCTTTTATTTCTCTTAAGACTGAGTGAAAACGCCTCATGTTTGTTTACATGTGCAGGAAAAAAGAAAACAATAAGTTTAGTGTTAATACTTGTAAAGAGAATGAAAGCCAGCCAGTTTGTTCGCTATAATTGAAGAATAAATAACTTTTTTAACAAGTTTTGACAAACAGGTCCTAATATCGAGACACAATCCTTTTTATAATTTTTCCCGTCACCTTGTCACCAAATTCTTATGCTAGTTTCTCTTTGCTCGGTTTTAATGGGATGGAAAGCTTGTTCATGAACTGTGATTGCAAGAAGGGAGTTAGTGACAAACAGACTGTTTATCGAGAGTGTTGTTTAACAGGACATCAAGAAGCGTTTTGACAAAGAGAATGATCAAGAAGGTTACGATATAATTGTGGTACGTATCTATTTTTGTTTGAAGTAAAAACAATAATTATATTATATAATACATTTAGTTTTTAAACTAACTTCTAAAGCTCTAATTAAATCTCGTAATTGATAGCGCTTTAAACGACTTGTATAGTAAAGTACTTAATCTAAGTTAAATATTTGCAACTGGTACTATAAAGTAAACATAAATACTAATTAGTGATAAGTCTGAAATAATATCAAGTAAATTCAATTAATTTTAAGTATGTTAATTGAATTAGTCTAGGATCTAAAATGCACTCGCCAAAAATGCGTCTTAAGTTTCAGGTTGCGTTTGAAAATGCTAAGTGAGTCTGTTTTATTAAGAGCAGCAGGAAGTTTATTCCATAAAATGGGTGCAGCAAGATCCTGTGCACATGTGAGACGAATTATTCCAAGACGGAATTTCTAATATAATACGTTTTTTTTCTAGCTTTTCTTTGATAAGGTCACTAAAATATAATATAATGGAGCCAGTCCTTGGGTTGTCTTAAACGTAAGAATAAGAATAATAGCCTTAACTACGTTTCTATTACAATTAGTATCTGGAAAGTAGGTCATGAAAGTACTGGCATTGTGTGCGAATACCTACGTACATCCATATTCCGTAATCTGTCTTGCGGCTGCATTTCGAACACACTGTAAGTTAAAAATTTGATTATTAGGTAAGTCATTCGTATATTATGTTGATTATGCACAGTATACATGCATACTTTAATTAAAATACTGTACCTCTCATGATGTGTTATAGGAGGCGCTGTCGGTAATGACAGACGTGGCCCATTACATCAATGAAATGAAGAGAAAACACGAAGCTGCTGTGCATGTTCAGGTAAGTGCTTCATTCGACCTCCTGAACTGCTAACGGGCTCAAACTAGCGACAATGTGAAACGGGAAACGGGTGGAAAGAATAGAACATTTCGTTTTCTTGGTTCTCTTGCTTCATCCCTTCCCGTCGTGCTTTCGCTACTTATGTTGTCGAAGTGTGAACCAGGGCCCAGTTGTACGAAGAGTGGATAACTTTATCCAGCGGATAAATCGCTATCCAGTGGATAAAATTGACGCGTTCTTGATTTTGATTGGACAACGCGCCAATTTTATCCACGGGATAGGGATTTATCCGCTGGATAGAGTTATCCACTCTTCGAACAACCTGGCCCAGAATGACAGAAGCAGAGGCGGAAATGAAAAACCTGGACTTATCACAGCGCTCTTTCCAGTTCCTCCAAGAAGTAATCGGAATCATTGGGATAAGTGAGGCACCTTTTCTGCTTCCGTTTTGTTGGTTCACACTTCGACGTAAGTCCTTTATTTTTCTGTCTTCGCATTCTTCGCTGTAGTGTGAATCAAGCTTTACCGGTTCTCAAGATCTTACAGGTCTGAGTTGCATGATGCAGAGTGAAAATCGGAGTAAAGGTTACAGTGGGTAATGTTTTGTGTTATCTCGGAATAAAATACTCATAATTATGTCTTGCATCGTTTTTCCCCAAAGATGCACACTCCCTATTTTATATCAGATCGGCATATTTTTGGGCTGGTGCTTTCGCATTCTTCATGTTTTGAGCTTTTTTAGCCTGAAGCGTTCTTAGCTTATGTGTTCTTGATATTTTTTGTAACTGTGAACATTATTTGTGTATTTCAAAGGCTGCTACCCTTATCAATGCAGTTCGTATATGTACCCAAACATGTTAAGGTCACCTTTTTAACCAATTTAAGATGTGAAACTGCATTGCTCTCTCACGATGTGTAAGGTGGTGGTTCTACACTCTTTTTTTAAACTTTACAGAGTTAACATTTCTTCCTTAGCCTCAGCCTGAGACAAGTGCTTAGCATGCCACTAAAAAGGTCACCTTTTACTCTGCGAACGAAAGATCCCATGAGATAAAAGACAATATAAGTAGCCGAAACCTTGTTGTTAGAGAACGCAAACCTAAACAAGCGCATGTTGTGAAAAAGTGTCAGTCATTGTCACTGTTATTGTTCGATGACAAACCTCAACGAAAAATCTCTTGTTAGAAAAGAGAGGACCAGTTGCTTTATAACATAGCTGTTTATAAATAATTAATTGTTAATATTTCTCATTTATAAAAGGAAGTACAAAGCCAGTTGACGGATTTCGAGGTATGTGTCAGAATAGTCCCTTTAGGTGAAAAATATTAGAGGATTTTTAGTAAGACAAACATAAGAAAATAATTGAAGTAAGTAAATAATACGTAAATGTGTTGCTAAATAGCCGAGACGTTTTCAGTTCTAAAAAGTTAGGCACGATCGGGACGATCGAAAACCTTTGCATCTGAGCAATCGAACTCAAACCGCTTTCAGGTGATCGGGACGATAAAACTGTTTCAGTATACAGCAGTTTCTCCCAGATTTCAAAGTGCAAGTGTTTCAAAACGGCGTCAAGTGAAAAAAGTTTTCAAAGTTCAACACTTGCCTTGTTATGGAAGAAGTACATGAGTATCTGTATAATAAGTTCTTTGCATCCCTAACTTTTCTTTTCTTATGGCGCTTGGCTATTTTCTTTTACTCATTTTAAACATACTACAGCAAAGCCAAGGCGTGCTGTTCGCCTCTTCACTTGCAAGACCGCCCGTTTGGGATGATCGAGGCGATCTCAGTAGCAGTTTCCGTACGTATAATCGTCCCGATCGCTTTCCAGGTTTTAGACGATTACAATGATCCAGCCACGATTATAGAGGAACCAGGCTTAGAAATTTTGGTAAAACTTATTAAGTAATTGTTTTTTTTAGTTTTTGAAAAAAAGGCAGTCGAACAACTACTCAGTTTCAAATTGTTTTGACTTGGCAAGACACAGCTACTAGACATTTAATCCTTTCCAAATCCAAGTAATAAATCCAACATCAAAGCCTACGATGAAATGGCAGCGTAAGAAAAATTTGGGTATAAGAAACGGTTTTAGATGCAGCAAAGAAGGAAATAACTTAGAGTTTTTTCCTCAGAAACAACATTTTGTCCGGCTAGCTGTTGAATACTGTAATGGATTATTTACTCAAACATTATTTTAATGCTTCTTTCAGGGACCTGACTTAACCACGTATGGAAAGCTGGTTCTCGAGGTGAGACCGGCTTTTATCATTTTTTCTGTTAAAAACTTTACAGTATCCCGCTTTATAGAACTAGCTTGGCATAATTAGATCGCTTTCCAATTGTCCGTCCTGGCCGGCCGAAAAGAACTGGTTCTAGCCGGTTTCGATGGAAAGGCCCAAGGCGCGCGCGCACATTTTTCCCGCCACAACTCTCCAAATTCCCGCGTTTTGGCCGAACGGAGCGGAATAACTGCTCAGCAGCTCTGATCCATGAGCAACCACAACATTAGCATTTATTTTTATCATTTTTACATAAGTTTGAATGTAAATAATTGTAGAGTTTGGCCTATAATTATGTGACTGGGCACCCAAAATAATTATGTAAAGCTAAGATGGTCGGGTGCCCATTATGTAGTAATTTTTTTAAAAATATTGTGAAGGGTCGTAACAAAGAAGAAAACATCAACTATATAAGATACAGGGCCATTCTGGTCAGAGCCAGTGCTGAGAACTCGTGTGTTTTTCAGGACCTTTTCCGGATGCAAGGGACAAGAACGGACAGGTACCTGTTTCTATTCGAGAAGATCTTGCTGATCACAAAGAAGAGAGAGAGCAACTTTTCCTGTAAATTCACCATCAAGGTAATATGCTGTTTGAATTAAACACGAGAGAGCGTGGCTGGTTCATACTTGTAAGCATGAGAGCAAGCATAGACGTGGTCAATCATAGTAGTTTTATAAGTATTAAAGAATGAGACAAAGGAATGGTTTTAATGCTTATGTCTATCTCAAAAACTTGTGTCTGCTGTAGTTAATAAGGCGAGGCTGGTGTGCAACCCGCCAGTTTCTTTGTTGATTGCTTTCTTCTCTTCTTCCTTTGTTCGTTGGCCTCGACCGTGTACAAAACACAAAAGTTATTGAAACATAAAAAAGAACAACCAATTAGTAGAAACATTTGTGCTCGCACGTAAAACAAAATAGTGTTACACGGTCACCGTTTGTTCAACATAAAACAAGGCAGCTTTGTTCTCTCGCTTTGAAATTGGTTGAGCTTCCCAATCAGTTTTATCAACCATGTGTGAACCAAGCTAATTCCTCAGTACATCCTTGTCTTCTTCTGATTTCTTACAAGTTTCAACGGCAGCGTTATTGATGCAGTGTATGCACTAATAGAACAATATAGTGTTTGATAAAGTTTGGTTGGTTTCACAGTGTGATAACATGATGATGACGGAGTCAGTCCCAAAGGAGCCATTGGGATTTCAGGTCATCAGGTTTGACAACCAGAAGATTAACTACGCTTTCCTGGTAAGATAGCTGAGATCTCAGGGTTACTATCTGCTCTTGAGTCCTAAAATATCATTTTTCTTTTTTTTTTTGACACGTTACGCCGTACAAGAAACTGCTGTTTTCCAAAGTTTCTACTCAAGTATTTGATCGCGGTGTTTATAATTATTTGGCAAGGAAACCTTTTTTAAAACAGGATTGCGAAGGATCAGTGGGTTTTGGTGTTTTTTAAACGTTAACAATTTAATCTACGAACCAACACCAAATTATTCACTTCTGCACTGATAGCTGTAATCAGTTTTAATCCTTCTCAAAGTACACCGTACGGCACACGTTTTGTGGCAGAAGTTGTTGTAGTGATTTTTATTGTCTTTTCTCGAAAAATGCATGGAGCAAATCTGTAATGAAGCTGTGAGGTTGTCCCTTGGAAAAAGTTTAGGTTTCCCAGATTTTCTGCCATTGGTCTTTGATTTTTTTGCGAATTCTCTTTCAAGATATTTTTACATATACCAGTAGTTCTCAAATTGATGGGAAAAGACACCGTAGTAGCTTTCTGTTTACTGATCTCGGTGTTAGCCGACAGTGAAAAGTGGACCTCCTTTTTGATAAGAATAGCTGTTTACTTCTCAAGCAGTTGCAGATAGAGACAGGTTGATAGTTTGCTGGAACGATAGACAGAGGCACCGCCTGCTGGTGGCTAGACAGACAGACAGTCAAGGTAAAGGTTTGGACAAAGAAAGGTTTAACATGAAGGTAGAAAACTAGTTGCAACAGAGGAATTAAATACGACGATTTCCAAAAATGTTCCTTACATTTTGGAGCGTTTTTTAAGAGCCTTCTTAAAAGCCTTATTTCGAAAATTCGAAGTTTTTTTCGAAATATTTGTGTTTTTGGTCTATACAACAAAAGGAAAGTTGTAAGGCGGCTTGCGCTTCAGGACATGATTTTGTTCTCATGTTCAAACTATTTTACTCGCTTTAAATTCTCATTCGTAATTTTTCAATATTTTGCCATTCGTTAATGTAGCTAACTTCTCAGTTCTGTTCATTTCTTTGTCTTATTCTCTCAGTATGTTGCGTATACTGTTATACTATCTAAAGCAAGTGGGATAATTACTTGATAGGCCCGTAACATGGAACAGAAACGAAAATGGATGTTGGAACTCAAACGGCTAATTGTGGAAAGTCTTGCAGCGCGAGTTCCGATGCGGGTGAGTTGTACAGTTGCTTGCTTATTCAGCTCTTGCCTTATCTTACCTTTTAGATCCCAAAGAGTGCCTTAAATGGTTATTCAAAAACTTCCCTTTATAAGAGTTTTTGTCCTCGCTTATGCTTCACAATTTGCTTCGCCTTCGTTCTCTTGTATCAAGACCCGTTTCACTGTGATGTGAGATCCTTGTGCTTGTGCGCTTGATAATGATCACGTTTTGTTGTTTTATCCAGGCGAAGGCACTCATACTTGGCGAGAAAAATGTAGAAGAAGGCAATTCAGGTAAGACTTGTCGTAAAAAAATTGCTTCGTTCTAATTTCTCAATTTTTTTTAACCTATAGTAAATACAAGAAACTTTCGAAGTTCGTAGATGTAGCACGACCTATGTTGTGAAGTGTCCATCCTTTTTCTTGTAGAACCCAAGAGGAGACCCTTATCTTCTCACCACCTTCAGAGAGCGTCCTCGTTTCGAGGTCAGTAGTTATGGATCAGTGTCGTAGGATTTTGTAATGTAAAACCAAAACAGTATTTTAAGTTCTATTCATGTTCTTGCTACTTTTTTGCTTAATAGACATTCTAAAAATTGGTTCCTAAAAGGTTTTGTTGTTAAATAGCACGAAGTCAACCTTAATGCTGAACGTTGCAATACAATTTACATAAACAACAAATTTTAAACCTTTTAAAATGTAACAACCAAATAGATGAATAAACAAATAAAAAAGTAAATACATTTTTAATGACAACAGTAAAAGATGTTTGTGTATGTTTTCAGCAATTTATTCTATAAAACATTTTTCATAATTCGTTACTAAAAGTTACTAATAATATATTTAAAGAATTTACGTTTCCCTTTTATCATAAACTTTTTAACGCGAGTTCTGTATTTCTGTTAAATGATGTTTTAAACAAATTTATCCTCACTTATATAAAATACGCTTAAGAGCTCCTCTTCTTTTAAATTATCTTCTTTTGGAAATCATGCCATTAGTTTGCTGTTGGAGTGTTGGAAATCACAGTCATTTTTAAGAGAGATAGCGATGTTCAAGCTTGCTTGAATGGATATGTTTCAGTGTTTAACGATAGTTAAAATAACTTGGATTGGACTTTGAGATGGAGCCAGCGAAAGTTTGCGATCAGGACAGAAGACGCTGGACATGTGAGCTTTTTTGTGTGTTAAAACATTCCTTATCTCTAAAAACTTTGATTCCTAATTTCGTAGCTTTTTTGTATCGTTAGGAATTGAAACGCCTTGCATTCGCAAGATGTCGTTCTCGGTCACTTCGGCAAAACGGGATCTTACGCCGGCCATTGTTGCATTTTTCACCTCCCGGGAGGTGGACATTGTCCATTAGTCAAAGAAAGCGAACCAATCAGATTGCTTGAAATGCCAACGTCACCGGGTTTGTATGTGCTAAAACAAGTTAGCCTCCAAAGCAGCTCCCTTGTTCCCTTCCCAGCAGGACCCTCGGATTTGATTTCCGTTCGATTTCCGAGAATCCTGCACTGCTTCGATACTTTCTTCTCCATTGAGAACCTGCTTTTACTTTTGAACAGCAAGCAGCGGTTTTTTTTGCTTTCCAGGTTGTTTTGTAATCTATTTACTTACACTCGGCTGATTTCATTTCAGATTTAAGACCCGCCTCAAAACTTTCGGCCTATCTGCAGCTGTTTGGCTGTGAACATGTAGTTGTTAAAGCGTGTATCGTAGAACCGAAACTTGCGGAACTAATACCTTGTATCAAGTGTGAGCACTTAGTGTCTTGCATCTGCCAAGATAAACCCGACTTAATGAAGAAAACACTAGTAAGACAGGAGGAAGAAGGCTCCACGTGCTACGAGACCTCCTTCTTGAGGGTGTACCGCCCCCCTTACCACGGGGATCGTGACAGTTTATCTTTGAGAAGACACTCCTCTGCTGACGCTTTCACAAACTTGAACACAGACTCGGTGAGCAGAGAAGAAATAACTGTTGTACAATTTATCTCTTGCGAAGTCATCAAAGCAGCTTCGTCAAGTGAATCTGTAAATGAAGGTAAACACAAGCATGATAAATATACTTAAAATGATAAACGTGATTAATATAGTTACAGTTAAAATTTGTGATAAAATCTTTTGGCCAATCGGGCGCTCGTAAATATACAAACATCTCATTAAATGAAATAGTAAGATGGAAATATTAAACAGCATATAAATGGTAAATTTCATACAAAAATAAGATGATATATATATATAAACATTTGACATGAAGAAAACTGATGTTATATTCTATAGTGTTTTTAGCCATTTAGATATGTTGGATGAACTCCCTTGGTTGAAAATATATTAACATTGATAAATTGCTAGAAGCTTATCTTGAGATTTGAAAGCATTAACATAAACCATTAATATATACCATAAATATAAACTGCAAGTAGCCTCTCGTGTTTTCCTTGGTCCTGTAATTGTTTTTAAATAAAATAATTGCCAAGTATTGGCGAGAAAGTTAACAAAGTTACGATTCAGTACTAAATATGATATGTTCTAGTAATGGTAGTATTGGTAATATCAATAGTCTAAAGAAGATTAAAAGTAGTAATATACATTAATAGCGACAATGGTGATGAAAATGGTGATAGTAAATAAAATTTTAAAAAAAATAAGATTATTCAGTCAAGTAATTAAAGACCAACATTAAAGTGTCCTTCAGGTTTAAATCTACCCTGTCACTGTTCTTTTTTTTGCCTTGCGTTCTGTTTCCATTGCGTATTTTATCGAACATTGTTGGCCCATAAGCTCCTTACTCAGATATGCACAGAACAGTGTTTGGGCTTAAGCTGGCGGGCCAACCACATTAGAAAACAGGGTAGGTTTGATGAAGAAGGTGACAAGATCGATAATTTCTGTAGTATTTAACGATAATACTTCAAAAGTATCACAAATTACTCTAATCAGAAATTATAGCCACCAGCAATTTGTGTTAGCCTGGCAGCTTAAGCCCAAACACTGTTCTGCGCATGATTGAGACAGCGGCTTCACAGCAAATCATAAAACGCCTGTGTCATGCCACGATTGCGTTATGGTGTGACACAAACTCGAGCTTCACGCCACTGGACTCCTTGAATCACATCACAGCTTATTTTCACACCGTCATATTTCAAGGGACATGGCCTGCAATACCATACCATGGGGTGTACACTCATTCATTAGCTAGCCATCAAAGCAGCCGCCGTATTTCCGTCGCAGCGGACCCCTAGCTCGGAAATCAGTCGTCTGCAGACTTTAGTAACGCTACCATGTTGTCAAGCCTACAAGTGGAGCCTCTACTTTCACATCGAAACAACATTCTAGTAAAAAACAAGAATCAATCATGACACAGGTAGATTGTAAAGTCACCCCTGGAAGTTATTGGTCCGACTTCCGACGGTTCCGCTGGAATGAAAATAACGCGGCTGCTTTGGAGGCTATTCATTTGCCTTCGAACAAGTTCACTGTGCACGAAGGAGGAGAAAATAATTAGATGTTGAAAACGAAGGTATGGTGAGCCTACTTAGCGGGCTACTCATTCATACGTATCCCATCACACCCTGCGGTAGCATTGCCAACAGGTCAGGGAAAAGTCAGGAATTTTATATTTAGCAATGGAAGTTTGAAGTTCCCACTTATTGTCAGATAAAAGCCAGGTAACTTTGTTATTGGCTGACACAAGCTTTCATTCTGATTTATGTTTTGAATGTTTCACCCAAAAATAATCATTTATGTAGTTTTTATTTGTTCGAATTGCCAAAGAATAGGTCATGGAAACTAGTTGTTGGTCAGGGAATATTTTTTATGCCGATGGGCGGCAACACTCCAGTTCTAACACTTTGTTGTTTCGTTACCTGTGCAGGCAGTCCTTCTGGAGTTAAAAGGGTAATGTACATACTGATTGTTGATTCAGCCTTGTCCAGCTCTTGTTTTTTCAGTGTATATCTGATCTTTTCCTCAGTTTTGACCGTCGAATATGGCCTACTCACACTTAAGAACCCTATCTTCCGCGTCATACAGTTGGGTCCTCGATTTTGTTTTTCGACTGATTTTGGAGCTCGTTTTTGTCATATCATGTCACCTGGTGAATTCTAACTAGTCTTCTTGATTCCTTTAACTCCCCAAAACAAACCCTGTTATGTTATGTGAAAACACACAATTCAAATTTGTGCTTGTTTCAGGCAGTTCAATTTGACAATGTTATTGAATCGAAATGCGGCCGTGCAACTAGAGACCTGGAGCGAGCATACATTTGTGTAATACCTGAAACCTATATTTACTTAAAAATTTCACAATTGCCCTTTCTTCCAAGTACATATTTTATACTTGAATGAGTCATCTACAGAAATTTACTATTCATCACCTCACTCCACTACAGGTGTGTCGTGGAAGTAACACAAGGTTTAAGCTTGTCCATCATTTTTGTTCTGTGCACTAGAACCCTTGCTCGTTCCAAACTGCCTCTGGTTAAATTGAACGGGAAGGATTAGCACTAGAGAGCGAAGAGGGGACGAAGGGGTGTCCAAACCCTCCCGGTCGGTTTACCCGGAAATAACTGGAGACGGCTGGGAACAAGCCAGAAAGTACCCAATCCCTTGAACAACCTTGGGCTAATCACAATGCTTTGCAAGTTAGAAGCGCCGTTTTGACAGAGTTGAAGCGTTTTAGAAAACTGATTAATGATAGTCCTTCCACGCGAGAACTTGTGTAAATGTTTTGCTGCACAAAAAGTTTCAACTCGGATTTGTTCAAGCATGTTTTTGTAACCTTTCAGTCAGTCATTCGTTTTTTGCCCCAAATGGTTGTTGTTGCAATAAAACTGTCGAGAAACTAGTGAGCAGTTTAAAAAGAAAAAGACAAGTCAACCACGTTTTTCTGCATAATTTTTAAAAAAAATAGAATGTTAACGATCTACCTTGCCAAGGGTTGAAACTTCATGTGTGAGCTTTTTTCAGGGCAATAATCCCGGTGTTGTTGTGAGGGCCACATGGGATATATAGTGTCTCCCGTGGATGTAAATGAATGAATGAATGAATGAATCAGTCAAAAACACTGCGAGTAGAAGGACTGATAAATTTGAAACTATTTTACAATGGTACACAGGAGGAATCCCACAGCGGTGGCACATCGGTTGAGTTTTACACTAATGTCACACTGCTGTCCACACTAA
>JAOBRG010355363.1:0-13059 GCA_027574985.1 Umimayanthus nakama
GCAGTCTGTTAATCCTTGTCCTGCTAAATTCGTTTTTGTAAAACCAAAGAATATCCTGATTTTTTAACCAGCTGTCCGTTTGTTACATTATGAACATTTATTTAGATCGTCTTTCAAAGCAGAAATGCTGAGTGCTTATAATTTCTTAAAACTTGAAAATTTTCAGATTTTTTTTTTTACATTTCTTCTTGAAAAAATAGCAGGACAAGAGTTAAGCTTGATGAATAGCAAAAGACTCAACGGGTAAAAATGCGTACAAACACGTGTTTGATAATACAGTAACAACCGAATATCGAAGCCAAGATCAGTTAACATGGTTTCCTGTTACAAGTATCGGCATCCGAAGCCAGTTTTATGTCCAGAAAGTTGAATTTTTAAGTATCTTTCACAATCGACTACTAAACCTTTATCTTAGAAGATCAGTTCTCAGTGTCACAGCTCATGCCAGGGTCCAAAATCATTTACATGTTTTTCAAATACCAATATTGAACGCCACGTCTGAACAAGGGCGTCATTTATTAAGCATAGAACTATGTCCTTCCAGGTTTAAACCGACATATCTGCTTGTTATTTCTTTTCACACAAATAGGTTGCAAGTTTAGAGGGAAAACTGTTTTCCTTTTGTTTCAATATAGTCTGGTTTGAAACCGAACTTGATGAATGGTATCTCTGCCTACTCAAACTTAATTGTTCTGATTTGTTTGTTCAAAAATCGTACCCAAATAAAATATCTTATTTGATAAATTCAAACCATATTTTGTAAAAATCAGGTGGTACAAATTTTCAGTGTTTTTCTTTTGACTTTGTCCCGTTATACGTGAAAAAATATAAAATAAAAATTGGTGATCCCTGGTCTGTGCTCTGAAAAAATGACCACCTGAATTGGTTTTACAATATAACACAATATCTAATTCATCTGTGTGCAAATCCATTGAGAGCTGTTTCCAAAAAATATGTACGAAACCTTAAAAAATGCCATCAAAATCATCTCCACGCGTCAACAAGTCTCGGTGTGCGGTATACGGTGCAATCGAATGTATTTGCAATACAAACGAATTTTTTTTAGGAAAATACTCCTTTTTAATTTTATACTTCTACCTTAGTTATTGCAGTTCTCAACGAATTTCTCAGCGAGCCCAACTTCAGGATCTTATTACCAAAACTCGTTTAAGAAGAATTTTAAAACGCATATTCCTTGCGTTACTTTGAGATTCAAACTTAAAACTATTTCTTATAAGTGAATAGCTAACAAAAATCGATTTCGGTTCCGAGTTTGTGACGTTTTGAGTCTAGGACTTAGAGTTGTACTTTTATTTAGTAAGGCACTTGGTAAGTGAGCGTCACGTTAGCACCGTCACTCCAAAATGATTCCCTGGGGGAAGGGGTAAGCGCCATTAGTGACAAAAGGTCAGTTATAAATAGTGCTTTGACACTGTTAATGTTTTGCAATATCTTCAGATCCATGCTCGCTAACACAATAAAATCGTCTCACTACACGCCCTCCACCAAGTACACCTTCTGGGCCACAGAAGGGGAGAGTGTGGATCAGATATAGGAAATTTTAAAACTTTCTATCAAAAGTCTGGCCAGTTTTTCCGGCCGGGCTTGCAAGAGTGAACAAACGCTGTACATGCCCCCCTCTTCCTCCGGCTAACATTGACTGGTACATTGTATTGTATTGTATTTACTTAAAATAAAAAAGCCTACTTCAGATGAACACACACCCCCTGTTCTTTACCTTGCTTCCTTATCTTACGGGTGTGTTCAATAGCGTTACGTTAACTATCAGGTAGCAGAGCTTGGCTTGGACATTAGTTAGAGGATAGTCGTCTCTTATTCATTGACAACAACGGGTCTTTGGTGGAAATCTGGTTCGCTTCATTGTCATTACCACAACAGTTCCTAAGATTCCACATGTGTGCACGTATGTAAAATATTTAAACCCTCATGCCAAAGATCTTGCAGCACGTTCTAGCCTTGCATTTTCTCTCACACCGGTGACTTCCGCGAGGAATCTCTCCTGATAAGACTGCCATTAAATGAACGCGAAACAGACCTTCGAGTCTCCCGGCGTATGAGACTCGTAAATGTGCTCTTAAAACCAGGAATTTTCAAGGAATAAATTATTGGATTAATAGCCGAGTTTGAGTAATGTAACAGCTTGGTGAATTGCACTGCAAACAAAGGGATAGTTTGTCCCAGGCTGTAGTCAAAATAGTATATCAAAAGGATAACAAAAAACGGCAGCCAAGTGATTATGAAGACTGCAAACAGCATAAGAATAGTGAGTGCGATCAGCACCTCTTGATCCTGCTTCTTCCGTCGGCGATGTTTTTGCTTGCTACGTTTTTTAGCTCTTCTAAGAATTCCAACGTACGCGAAGAAGATCACAGTTATGGATAAACAAATCAAAACCAACATAAGAAATGTGAATGCGTGCTTCTTGCGCGGTGCTGAAACGGCCTGCATAACAGACAATGTCGCCGAGAGCAACCACACAAATGCCAGCGTACACAGATACAGACATTTGTTGGAATTGCGATGACTCACGGGATGCGCGATGGCGTAGTAACGCTCCAGGCCAATCATAGTCAATTGAAAAATCGAAGCAAAGCTTCCAAAGATGTCAAACGCTGTGAAAAACCCCATCAGATTACTCGACGGTTTCCCTCTGTAGCTGTAGAATAGAATACTTATATACATAGGTATTGGGAACAATCCCACAAGAAGGTCCGCAGCGGCTAGCCCCACCACAAAGTAATTGGTGCGCGTGTGCAGTTTGCGGTTCTGTGTAAACACTGCAATAACCATAGAGTTTCCTAATATAGCCATTACTGCTAATATCCCCAGTGCTGTGCTCCAGGCCATGATCTCTGAGAAGGGGGTTGGAGCGACGCTTGGAGGCCTCGTCGTGCTGTTGGTGATGTTAGATACATTACTGATGACTGGTGTGCTGTATGAAGTTGGTGATGACGCAGAGAGCTTTGCAGCGGAGCTCGTCGACACACTGGTTGATAAAATTGTTAAGGTAACATTCCTTGTGAAGTTTGCCACACTGTTCATCATCCTGGCTAAAAGGGAGAAAAATACAAATGAAAAACTTAAAAGGTTTTAAACTTTCAGTTGCCTTTAATGACTGCCCACAAGTACCCTCTTCTCCTCTCCCTACACAACCAACACCCCTTGCACACCCATCCTTGCCCCACCGGCACCCCTTGCACACCAGTCCCTGCCCCACCCGCACCCCTTGCATGCACACCCACTCCTGCACCCCCTGCACGATCAACCCTGCCCCACCCGCAACCCTTGCACGACCATCCCTGCACCCCTTGCACACCGTTCCCTGCCCTACCCGCACCCCTTGTTCACCCATCCTTGCCCCACCCGCATCCCTTGCATAACCATCCCTGCCCCACCCGAACCCCTTGCTACCCATCCTTGCCCTACCCAACCACCAAAACACTTTCGCTTAACTGGTAAACCATTAAAAATCAATATTGTTTCTTAAATCTTAAAAATGAACTATTTGTTGTAAAGTGAAAACTGTCTAACAACCGCAGAAAAAAACGGTATCCCAGATAAGGGGCAATAATTAGTTTCCAAGAACCGGTTCCACAACAAAATAAGTTAAGGATATGTCTGTCAACAAATTTTTATCACGTCTAAGATAAATTTGTCTGGATGATCAGCTGCTCTTTTCTCAAACCGATCAACTTCTTCTGAGCTGATACCGTAAGGAGAAAATAGATAACTTAGTCGTAGTGAAGGGGACCTATATTAAAAAAATTGATTAGTTTAAGCTTAAGCTTTTCCAGAGCGCATAAAGTTTCCATAGCAAATTTAATGATGTATGCTACCGGTGTGACTTTAGTTTCTGTCTCGGAAATGAAATGAAAGTTTGCTATTTTTTGGTTTCGTCCGATGTTTTTGCTCTTAACGACATTTGTGACTTGCTGAAACTCACAAGCGGACGTTTTCGCAAGAATAAATGACGACAGTTACACAATACTCAAACAGTTTAATACTTGATGACGGGCATCATGGCTTGACTACATTGTGTTGTTATTTTCGATAGCTTTCCCAAAAATATGTGTATAACAAATATTTTCTCTAGCAGTATTTACACTTTGCCATTCATTGCGCATTTGACTCGATCAGTATTCGTTGATACTGTATAACGCACGCAAGATAGTGAAAGCTGGCCGGAGATGTCGCTGAAAATCTGCCGGATTAATTGCCGCAAACACAACATGAGCGTTACACAACCTTAGTATAATACTTTTACTATTCGTTCGGCTACACAAAAATCAAACTGATATATCGTTTATTTTTGAAACTCGAGATTTGTTTGCACCTCAAGTGTCTTTGTAGTTTCTCCCTCCCTTAGATATTATTTTTCATTTGTTTTCAATCAATTTGTTGGAATTTCTGACTGCTAAAAACAAGTGCGCATGCAGCATTTCTTAGAAGAACAAAGCTAAGTAGAACGAAAGCAACCACACACGTTCAAAGCTAGCGCAAAGACGAAAAAAAAATCAAAAAATGCAGTTAAAAGAAAATACCTTTTTTTCCCAGAAACAGACGTTTATACATAGATAAATTTATTCGTGGCTCAAGCGGAATCGCAATTGTCCTTTTTCCTGTAATACGCACAAATGACTTTTTAATTACCTGCCTTTGCAATGTTTTCCTTTGAACAACTAAACCTGAAAGCAAAAGTATCTTTATGTACAATGTATAAAATTTCTCGAGTTAACCAAGTCGAGCCACTGGATGATGAACTGTATGAAAGTTTTAAAACTCGTTAGAGCAAAAAAGGAATCTTCATTTGTTCATGTCGTTTAACTATCGAGTATACGGGATATGCTGGGATCTCCGATGTTTTAAAAACTAAGCATGTGTCAGATATTGTCAATAAACTTTCTTATCCGTAGATCTCCCAATTTTCAGCTTCTTCAAATTGTCACTCTCTTTTAACTATGATGATCTTAATTGCCAAAAAACAGCTACAAAGGAAAATTACGGTAAAAATAAGAAATATTTTCTTGAGCTCTATAGTGAAAACGTCACATAGTCACAAAAATACACTTAAGATTCGTTTTTCACAAGAAACAGAACGAATAAATCATTCCCAATTGCCTTTGTTATTTAAAAACAGTGAAAGCTGACACGTTCTAGATCAAAACAATATTCTTTAGCATAAATCTCAGAGAAAGATCTTAAGTTTCAAGAAAAACAAACACTACACAGTTAAGAGCAGTCGAGTTCTCTTAATTTTAAAATACTTTTTACAAGCCTTTAAATGTTTTCTGCTTTTAAACAACACTTTTTAATTGTGGGCGGTAAGATAATGTCTAGTAAAATAAAGCTGTTCTTTCGAATTTTGGGTTACCTGTTGTAGCAGCACTACTTAAATAACAGATCCTCTTGTCACATTTGCAATCACGCTTTCAATCTATCACATAGAGCATATTCTGTTTTTACAAAACTTAAGTCAGAGCATACGTTTCTAGCAAACTTGAAAATCATGATTTCCTCTTCTCGCGTGCCATGTTTACACTGAAGTAAAAAAAAACACAAAGAACTTATCAATAAATTTAAACTTACTTCCCTTTCTTAATCACAACAAAATGTACTTTGCTTATGGTTACAGAATTCGATGAAATCTACTAGGCAGTCTTGTTCAGGAAATGAACAATATTATAGTCGATTTTGCTAGATTATTCAATAGCTTTTGGGAACAGTACGAGGAAGATCAACTAGATTAGAATAACGCAGAAGCGACAGCTTTTCTTAAAGCTACGGAAGATACGAACATAGAATCATTAGTATTTACAGCTCAAAGGCTTTGAAATTTCAAACTAACAAGTTCAATAAGGAATTAACAAAAAAGATTTTGGATATATAAAGACTACAGCTAAGCCTGAGCTTCGCTTCTAAACATGGTACAAGTTATAAATAAAGTACAAAATAACTGATTCGGTATTATTATTATTTTTAGATTCGGTGGAAAAACAAAAACTACCTGATAGCAAATTTTCCTTCACTGAAATAACGCCATATTTAAAGGACAACTTTCTAACTACTGCTGTAGGTTTTCAATTTTACCTGCCGCGATCGTCAAGTTGAGGTGCGAGCCAAAATGACTATATGCAGCCAGTTGTTTTGTATATTCAACTTTCAGTCTCCACACACCTATTCATCTGTTTTGCAATATTTACTATGGCACAAAACACCGGCCAATCAGATGCAAGAAGATGGGTCGAGACCGGTTAATATATTACTCGGGCAGGCTGATTAATCAACACTGATGATAGATATCTTTGTTATTTTCACATTGCGTGGAAGGAAGTGTAACAAAAAATGGTGGAGAAAACGCCGTTGATATTCACACAGATATCAGCATGTAGGGCAAATTATTTTACCTCCATAGCTTGACTTCTTCGAAATTTGAAAGCGAGAATACCTGTTTCCGCCAACAGCGTGATAGAAGACGGACGTCCTTTGGGTAATCGCTCCTTAAAGGCCAGCTTCACAAAAGACCACTTAGCGAAACACATTAGCTTAGAAGTAAAATGACTTTTTCACCGGTTTTGTTAAGAGTCCGCGCTGTTTAACGCCGAAAATAAAAGGAGACCTTTTTCTTTATTTCTTAGTGTGAGTACAATCTTTTTGTTGCCATTTCTTTTTGTATACTATTTGTACAAATTTGAAAGCTTTCCACAAAGCGGAAGCAAATACTACTTGACAATCTTTTACAACTGTCTCCGCAAAAGTCTGGTACAATTATATAGGGAAACATAAACCAAATCAGAAATAGAAACGTTGCGTCGCATTAAAAATGAAAGTTCGGTGATCTAAATTCTTGACTCTGCGGATGCACATGCACTTACACCAAGCACTTTCTGAAGAGACCTTTAAAACGAATCGTCGTGTGATGGATTCCTGTCAAAACACGGCTGTGGATGACACACTATTAGGAACAGCAAAAAAATTTGACCAGTAATTTTTCTCTTTTGCAAAGGAAAAAGTATCCCTTTTTAAAACCAAACAACACAAAGCTTTGTGTTTATCTTGTTTTTCGGGGAGGGGGAGTTAAAGCTAACTTTGAATTGAAGGTATCTAAACCTAATCCTAATAAAAAGGTAAAACAGAAGGTAGTAGTGAAAAGGTTTTTTTGGTGACAATTAAATGGTGAGACGATGCGATACCATTTGCCCAGTTCTTATGGTTCATTTCATCCTGTTTGCTGTTACAGTTTTGTTATCAAAAGAAATTGTAAATGTGTTATAGAAGTCGTTCAGTTCAGGAAGCGAAAGTAATTATTTTTGAAATGATCGTTGGTCAACAACTTAACACAAAGCAAAGGATAAATGTATGTTTGTAGGACCGTCGGTCAAAACGACTATTAAAATCCACGGCCTTAGCTTCTGTTGGCCAAGTTATAAAATGAGCTCAGAAAGAAAATATTATTGTTTCTAGGGCAACACAAGCAGTGCACGGAAAGGAGTACTGAAATATCATTAACAGGGAACTGCTACTTGGACAAAATAGTGAATATGTGCTCGATTTGTATGTTATACAAGACTCGTGATTATATCTGGGTGAAGCGTACGCCCCCGCGCACGTGCGTGTTTGTATGTGTTAGTGCTAATATACAAGCTGAGAAACACCAGTTATAACACTCCTAAATTAAAACAAGCGGATACATGAAAGCGGGAAAAGACGACACGAAAAAGTCATGTGTCTGAACGCATGGTAGGAGCACTATCGTGGTGTACGAGTGTTTTAGCCGCCCAAAATGACTGCAAACAACTAACTCGACAACTTTCTAAACGAGACATTTTCATATCACAGTTCCTTTTTACCTCCCGCTCAGACCGCCAAATGATCTGCGTTTAAAGTGCACTTCTTTAAGTGAGATTGCATACATGTGAATATAACTCAACTTTATAAAAATAAAGTCCAGTGCGCCCAGTCGATCACTGGAAGACTGCTTGGATTGAGGATCAACGTTCCAACGTTTCAAGTATCGCCGCCACAAATCCAATATAATCTTAAAAGTGTTTTTGATGCTTTTTAGAATTTTGTCAGTACAAATAAACTCAAAGACTGTGGCCGACATCTAACTCAGTTCATTCCTCTACACAAATGTTCTGTTATCGACTTTTTACCAAAATGAAATGAACAATTGCACTGGCTTCTCTCGGCAGCCAAACGTTATTAAAATTTTGCAGCTGCAAAACGTTCCATTTTTGGTCTTAACTTAGGGTGTCTTCTTAATCATATTCTTAATGCTATTAGTCCCATAGGCACATGCATGTGACGTATTGCCGAATTCTCCTAAACTGTTTTTATAGTTTTCTTGTAAACAGGTTGGAAGAATTTTAATTTTGATCTTAGATAAATTGTGTGTATTATTATTCGCCGCTTTATTCTCATTATCAAACTGTATTCATACTGATAGACTACCTGGTGCTGAAATGGCTAAAAAGTTTGGTAATCTCAAGCCTCGACCTCCATGAAAGAAACGTTTTGATATCATAAAAAAAGGTTGTAGTAATACTAAAACACACTTAACAGCTTGTTCGCTTTCTTTGCCAAATATCAAAACAAGTTGTGTGTCTCTGTTAAGTGCGGTTTCTTTGAAGTAAACTTTTAAGTCAACTCTGCTTGTTATCAATATTCTATTAGCAGAATCCTGCTGGTTAGTGTTGACTGACTAAACACCTGACTGCCACATTAAGAATTGAAAAGCTGAATTTTAACTGAACTTGATGTAACTGAACCTGCGGTCAAACTTATGTGAAGCCACCGTTGACGCTGACAGTACTCCGTCGTTTCAGTACAAAACGAGATGAGTTCCGATTACAAGTAAAAAGTTTCATTGGCTGTCGGTGCACTGAAATGTTCGCTTTATTGCACAAGGCAAATCACAACGGATTTTTTTTCTTTTTTAAATTTAGTTTGGCAACCTGTCTTGAATTAATTAGGTGGATCTAGAAGTTACGAGTTTTTTTGCAGTTTGTTCCGATATTTTAGAACGGCTGTGTGATAAACACAAATATATATATAGCAGGGAACCAAGCAAATCGCTGCATACAGACTCAACCACTTTTTATCTTCTAAGTCAGGATTTTTTTTAAAATAATCCCACTAGTTGTTCATTTGTTTTTCTCCGGAAGTCTAAATTTGAAGATGCTTTAATGAAAACTGTCGGTAAGCAGCCGATATGCCGAATCTGCATATAAAACGCAGCTGCTGAGAACAGCCCACGCAATCAACACATAACATTAACAGGAAACAAGCATTAGCTGTAGGCAAAAATGGTTTACGAACCGTTAGCAGGCTATTTGAAAAAACTGATGATATATTTCGAGCTTCGCCGTGAGTTTAGTCCGAAACTAGTAAAATAGTCGGGAACATCTTTAACAGTCTTCGCATACACACATCCGTTCATTGACGTGCACGTGTTTATTATCCAACGCACACATTTAGTTATACCAGTAAACAGAGGTCTATACACTGAAGTGCCTTCTAATCGTGTTTTGAAATGGCCAAACCTCTTGAGCATAAGCCAGTTTCATCCCACTAAATGAAAACGATCTGACGTTAACATCACCAAGCATGCATCTTTCTAACTTTTGAATAATTTACCTTGTAAGGACAATTTACCTTATAACTCTCTCGGCAGTTAGACACGGGTTTAATAAACCCATACTTTCTAGATTGTTCTTATTTTTATCGTATTTAAACAAATGTGAATATCTATCTGTTGTTATTATTATTATTATTTTATTACTATTATTATTATTATCTCTATTATTAGTAGTACTAGTAGCAGTAGTAATAGTAGTAGTAGTAGTAGTAGTAGTAGTAGTAGTAGTAGTAGTAATAGTAGTAGTAGTAGTAGTAGTAGTAGTAGAAGTACCAGCTTCAGTCGTAGAAGTAGTAGTAGCATTGTTATTGTAGCAATAAAAATATTGTGGCAAGGAAAAAACGGACAGTCCGTTTGTATGCCCCAAACAAATTACAGTACCATAATAACAATTGTTAAGGAAGTCCATACAACATAGAGCAAAATGTACAAGTTTAAATTGCAGTGGCTATATCTAAGAGTGAGTAATTGCCGAATGCAGACTTATCTCTTTTTTAAAACACAAATGGTCGATGGATTACAAAATGAAACCGACTTTATGTTTGCAAGTTCGTCACCCTTTTTCGCTTTGTTTAGTTTTACGCTTGTATATATGTCTGTCTATGTCTGTGACCGCACCTTTGCCAATGTACATCTGACTAACTCTGTACAATGCCTGTTTGCATCTTCATTTACTTCGTTTTTTTTTATACCTGTGACTGTTTTTGTGGGCCTCAACAAACGAAGGAAATAGTTATCGATAACTACAAGCTGTTTTAACGATAATACAAGTTGTCGATTACAAAGCTCGATACAGCTTTTCTATACACGGAAGACCAGAGAAATGGTAACTTGGCCAACAATGCACTCCAACACGACGCAAAATGGTTTAGTTGTCAATGACAATCTCACACGAGACGGGAAAATTAGTTGTCGATATCAGAGCACCCACGTTTAAAAATATAAATAACAACGTTCTTTTTCCTTTTAAGAAGAAAAACTTACCAGTTGCGCTAATGGGGATTTTACTTTCATATCGATGGTTTGGGACACCGGTGACTCGTCAGTGTTTCTTTATTTCTTGTTATCGAGAACTTATGGTTAACGTAAATTTTTTCCTTGCATATGGAGGCCCTATATGCTTGCCTATGTTTATGTCTAAGTCTGTGTCTACATCTGCCTGTCTGTTTGTGTTTGCCGTTATGTCTGTCTATCTGCGTCTGTCACTGCCCATGCCCGTCTGTTTGTCTTCAGCTGTCTGTCTTAAAACCGGAGTCAATTTCCTGAGTATCCAATCCTGTTTATATGTCTCTGTTAATGAATGTCAAGCATTATTATCCTTTTCGGATAAGTATTGGTGGCATGAGTTCGGGTTATCATACAAGTATCAGTAAAGAAACCAGTTGATCTCTGGCCTGGCAAAACTGGACGGTTTTGTAAATTGACTTCACAATACTAAAAAGAACCCAAAAATTTAGCAACGATCTCTATCATTACAGTTGCTTAAGTGAGCAGATGAAGATTCTAGCACTGACTCAACATGACAGATGAGATTATGTATCTCTAAATCTAAAAAGACATTACTTAAAAATAGCCGTCAAGGCAATTCTGTAAATAAACTAGATCATTGAAGGAGGAAGGGGGATTAAAGAATATTGTGATCCCAAATTGCAATGACCACACTAGCATATACAGTAATGGTTAATAAAATGGTGTAAAAGCTCGGTTAAACTTTAATGTTTTGACTATATTGACTATTTATATATTAGAAACGAGACTTCCGGTACACATGTACAAAGATACTAAGTTTACGAAAGCTGAAAATTTTTTAGTAGGAGGGTCATTACGAGTGTTTTTTGTGTGTTCAAGCTTAGGACTACTTACTTCCGCTATAGTCGAGTCCATGATGATAGGACACTCGTCCATGACTGTTTAATTTAACTGGTAATCAAGTCAAAACTTAAAGTTCAAGTGCTTTCAACAGCTATAGTTCGTTTTTAGGACCTAAAAATTCCGCTGCAGAAGCAAACACGCGGGAAAAATTTGTTCTAGCCTATCAATAGTATAAACACACGGAGCTATGATAAACAGCCGACTTCATTTTCAAGTGGAGTTAATTATCTTTAGTTTAGAAAATCCAATATTTCGAGTTTTCGACTAACGTAACAACAATATCAAAGCTGTCCTTACCAGTTCAGAATTCCGATTTCAAGTTATCTCTTTAAGGGAGTTGTAATATCAACCCTTGAAACACTCCTTATAGAGATTCTTGGTTGGCGCGTTCAGAAAGCCTGCTCTAAAACCGATCTTTTGCTTTCCGCTAATAAATTATGCTGTGAAACTAATGCCGGTCTTGTTTCTTTCCTCGAAGAAAGCCAATCACTTTGTTCCTTTTAAAACAAGCAATTAACGAACTCAAAAATAGAAAGCTTTATCTAAATAGGTTCCGTAAGCAACACGGAATATCCAAGGCATATCCTTTTTCTCGCATCGCCTCATTTCGTATGAAAAACAAAATTTCAAAAATTAAAACACTTAGTTTAGGGGAAACTCTTTTTCCCATGATGATAATGATTTTAGACTTCATAATTATATTACTCTCTATACAGACTTTGCCACCGCTTTAACACCTTCCTATTCCATGATCATGAGTATATGAGAAAGGATTTATTTGTGTGTATAAATGGGGGCGGTGTGTTCTTTTTATACATTTGCATGCTCAGGCCGTACCAATGTGTTACACATAGTAATGATGAAGAGAAAACAGTTCAGAATTTAGTCTACAAAAGAGACCCTCTTCAACATTCTAACTCTTGCTCATAAATTTTGATTGAGCAGGTTCTGTAGTCAAGAGCTGCCGAAGCAAAAACATTAATTGAAACGTTCTTTTGTTTCTGCAAGATATTTTGAATTTTTTTTCAGCCAATAAGAAACATTAAGACGGTCATTATTCACACTGCAAAAAATCGCCAGCTGTTTTTACCACATTTTTGCTAAAATTTTAATTCTCAAAAGCGAATACAAAAAAAATAACATTTCAGTAGCTAACACAAATAGTTCGACGGTTAGAAATGCATAAAGATATTTTGCTTAAGTATAGATATTAATTTATTTCAGACGTACGGAACAGATATTTTGTTAGCTTAAAACGTTAATACTTCTAGCAATTGTAAAGGTTGTTTTATATGTTCGGAAGCTGTACACTGAGTTTATTTTAATTTATGTAGTTTTGACTCAATAAAAGTCATTTTTTTTCTTTGCTTGGATAGAGCACAATCTGTCTTTTCCGCCATTTTTCACAAGACTTCTAAGTGAACTATTCATTTGTTATTTGATAACAACGACTTAGTATTAACCAAACAGGTGGGTAGCACTTTTCGCGCGCTCTGATTGGTTCATCAGAATAGGTATATCCTAGGATA
>JAOBRG010355374.1:0-13058 GCA_027574985.1 Umimayanthus nakama
ACCCCAGACAACACCTTCAGCTGCAGACACTGCTCGCGGAGCTGCCTTTCCCACATCGGACTGGTCAGCCACGAACGCTGCCTGCGGTCGTCGACGTGGACAACCCCACTAATCTTCGTACGTGAAGCAAAGCCATGATGATGAAGATGCTGCCAGTGCATTTCAACTTTACTTGTCTAGTAGTTCATGTTAAACTATTTTCTGGCAGATTAAAGGGAAGCTGGGCCAGATTGTGGGCCAGGAGTGTTGGTTATGTAAGGTAGTTGTAAACATGTTTACATGATTGTGTACATGAGTATGTAAGATAGATTTTTTGCGGAATATAATGGAGACAACAAACTTTGTGCAGGTACCTGGCTGATCTTATGGATAACCCTGAACTAATCAGGAATGTTGCACTGGCTGGCCATCTTCACACTGGCAAGGTGAGCTCTACAATAAATTCATGTGCATTTCTTTGGTAAGTTACATTATATCTACCTGTGTAAGACTGGCAAGCTCACTTGAGGTGTACAATTTTCTGGTAACAATTATACTACATCTGTAAGACTAGCAAGATGAGGTGAAAATTTTTGTAGTTATGCACTCATTCAGACTGAAAATAAATAAAGGTGGCCACTATACAGTAATAAACCAACAAGATGCAGTGTACAATCATCTGATTATGATTATGGCTACATGTTTTTGACATTTCAGTGTGTGTTGGTGAACTGTCTGTGCTGTGTTGTACATGCATAAATAACTAAATCTTGCTATATTTTTTTCAGAGTGTGTTTGTTGACTGTCTTTTTGAACAAACTCACAGTGAACTGCAGGCTAAAGAAGGAAAAAATGTAAGTACATACTAATCAGTTTACACTGTACCTCATCTAACATTCATCTAGCATTCCATCATTTTTGCTTTAATTTGTATGCTTGTTCAGTTGTACGTGTATTCAGTAATCTTGAACATTTAATTATATAGGGTATATCATTCTTTGTGTCAAGTTTCTTATTTCCTGCCTGGTTTTTTCTCCTTATTCAGTTGCGATACACTGATACCCTTCTTACAGAACAAGAGGTAAGCAATCTTGATCAGTAGTCAAGTAGTTTATCTTGAAAGTGTTAGTTTTCTCACAAGTTTGCTTTTCTTAAATTGTTCTTTAAACTAGTTTTACTTGTACTCTACAACACAACCATACACTTAGCTTTCTTTATTAAAAACGTCCATTTGTAAAATTCACCACTGTTCTAGAATTCATTGGAAATTCTACTGAACTTGGAAAATGTATTGGGTTTGTTTTGAGATATTTTAACAGTGTAAGAATTGTATGCAAATATAAATTTAACTTCAAATTTATAAAACAACTGGACATAATTGTTGGGTTATAAACTGGTTTAACTTTACACTATTTTAATGTATTTATTAACTAAATTTATTTATTAATATTATTATTAGTAAGTTACCATATACATTTTGCATTGATGTTTAATAGATAATTATGTACTTAAGACTTTTCTTGTGACAGATTCAGTACTTAATTAGAAATGTTATTGTTCAAACTTGGACTCAGACCTTTCCTTGTTGTACCTGTTGGTCAAACTTTACATGAAAGCCAGACAGTTAATATGTTCATGTATGTATGGTAAATGCTAAATGTCTTGGTATGTATTTTTCAGAGAGGTGTCAGTATAAAGAGTACTCCAGTTTCATTAGTTTTGCCCGACTCCAAAGGAAAATCGTTCCTTGTGAATGTGTTTGACACCCCAGGTGAGAAAATAATATTGATTTGTCAACTGGAGTAATACAAGACTTGAAGATTGTTCAAAAACTTGAAAATGAAAGTTTTAAAATGATGAACAACATATTTGGGAATGATTTTTATCATTAATAATTATATTATTCTAAAATGGAAGTACCTTGTGAATGAATGTTGAATGTTGTTCAGTCTGTAGAGCCAAGGTTTGTCCAGTTAGGTTAAAATAGAAAAGGTTTGTTTTCAAAATTCTTTTGGCACATGAAAATCAAGGAGAGGGAAGCTGGTTAACACTTGCAGCAGTTTTCAATTGTTTCACACAATGCTGTTAGTTCATTGCCACAGTTTGATGGTTCTCATGAATGTGTTTTTGTTTCCTTTGTCAGGCCATGTCAATTTCTCAGATGAAGTAACAGCAGCGTTCAGGTTGTGCGATGGTGTCTTAATCTTCATTGATGCGTCGGAAGGAGTATGTACCTATCCTATTATTTTAATTCTATAATCTGGCATTTTAAGGCACTGGATAGGTGCAAAACATTAAATGAAATTGTAAGTTAATATTGACCAAGCTTTTAACCCTCCCGTGTAGTGACTGATAGAGTTAGGACTGTTGAATTACGGAACACAGTGCCATCTGAAATTAAATCCCAAACTTCACTTACATGTACTAATCTGTTTCAAAACAGCCCTGTTATTTTCCTCAGCGATTAATTTTAGTTATTACCTTCTACTGTAGGTTGGAATGCCAGATACTTGTTTTGTTTGTTAATAACAAACAACAAAATTTATTTCCACTTTAAAGGGGTACTCCAATGGAGCAACAACAGTTTTGTAACTTACACAGTTAGTGCTCCTGTACTTTCCACTTTTTTCTTGTTTTCCAGTTTTACATTAAATTCATCTTAATCTTTTTGAATGAAGGGGCTACTGTAGGTCTCAATTGAGATATAAGTTCTGCCTTTTCCCCTGTGATACCGAATGTAATTATTTTGGTCAATCACTTTTCCTTTGTAATTTATGTGACAAAGTTTTTAAACTATAAATACACTACACTAAATACATGTGCAATGATACATGTGACAAAAGACAAAATAAACTAGATAAGGCAAGTCGAAACACTAACTAGTAAAAAACTCAAATTTAATCCACTTTTTCTTATCTACATGTATTCACATAGTGCAAACTTCTAACCTGTGTCAGCCATCACTGTCCCCAGACCTCATTAATCTGGTACTGATCTTCTAGTGCTAGTGAACATGAGTTACATGTACAAATAAATACACTCATACTGAATAGTTTTGTCTCTTTACTGCATACATGTGCATGTAGCTCAGGAAGAGTTCAGCATTTCATACAGAGTTGTCTGACTGCACATGCTCAGTACCAATCCATATAACATTAAAAAGTATTTATTAATTCAATAGCAGTAACAAGAACATACAATTACCAGACAGTGGAAAAGCAGTGTCTTATATATGCTCCATAACAGAAACAAAATAATGTCCTGAGTATTAACACTTGGTGAAGCAGGATATATTTAATACTTATTTTCCAATGTTGTATCGTGTATGTGTCTCAGTGAGAGAATGTATAGCATCGCATTGATCATTATTTTGTTGTTAATACTAACAAACCATGTGTTTTAAGGTAATGCTGAACACAGAAAGGTTGCTGAGACATGCTGTTCAGGAGAGACTTGCCATCACCATCTGCATCAACAAGGTTGGGTTATTCTCTGATAACTTGGGTTTACTTGTGTCTTAGATTATTGAAAACACCTGTCCAATACTGCACTTGCATGGTTGACTCTCATTGAGAAAAAGAAATTGATGACTTGAATGAGTACTTAATTTTATTGCTCAACATATGATCAGATTGACAGGTTGATACTGGAACTTAAGCTGCCGCCACACGATGCTTATTACAAACTGAAACACATCGTGGATGAAGTGAATGGGTTGTTAAGGTGAGAAACTCTTAATTCTGGTGCTTGACATAAGAAAGGTAAAGATCCCCACTTTAACTCAGTTTATGATGATTCTAGGTTTTTTTCCCAGTTTTTTTTTTCAAAGCCCAATCGATCAGTCATGAACTTGGGTGACATCTCCCTACTGTACATTACTCTGTAGCGTGTTGAATGTTATGCTTTGGACTTCCCTGTGGTGTGTTGCTATGAAATTTGCAAAAAGCTGTTGAACCTTCCGTCTATGATCTGGACGAACCCATCAAGCATATTTCAACACCTCTCATGGGGAAGTTCTATATGGAAAGACTCTAACATCAAACCCATCCTGGAAGTTAAGCAACCCCAATTTGTAGATAACATGTATATGACCAAAAATCTCTTTCTCCTGCTCTTATCGAAAGTCTCGGAAGATTTCGTAGTTAATTGGATGATTTAAGATACTGGTACAAGTACATTGACCCAACCAGTTTAGAAGTCTTGGTTAACCCTGTTTGCTACTTTTAAGAGCTTGTTTCCAAGATTTCACCAAGGCAAGGTTGACTACAGTATGACATCTGTCAATCTCTATCAATCTTCATATTTATAATCAATTGTCAAACTGTTTTAACATGCAATTAATTTTTTGGCGTGCAGTGTTTACGCGGAGGACTCTGAAGACTTGACTGTGTCTCCTCTCCTGGGAAATGTTTGTTTTGCCAGCTCGGAGTACAGGTTCTGCTTTACACTGCTCTCATTTGCCAAGTTGTACGTCGACAGTTTGGGTTAGTTATACTTTTGAGCAAGTATGCTTTGTCAGTTAATCAGTACAACTATGTGCAATAACTATCGATGCTAGCATCCTTTATCACTATTACTGTTCTGTCGGTACAGTAGTGTCAAAGTGTATGCCAGCGTATTATTGAAGCCAAGTTTAAAACAATTAGTCAAGTTTGTATGAGATGAAAATGTGCACGTGTTTTAGCTATAATAATGACACTTTTGTGGAATGTCTTGGGAAAAGTATTTTCAACATAAAACGTACGGACAATGAGTTGCAAGAAGATTTGGTTTTAATTTTATGATGAAAAAGATTTATTTGGCTCAAGTTTGTGCTATTCCTGTCACTTCATGACTAGAAACCTTTGTCGTTTGGAATTGGTAGCGGTTCTCATTTGCTCGGAAATGCTTGCACGTAGAAGATACGAAGATGCGCTCATAATGAAATATTAGTGGCTTGAATTTATGTGGCAGGTTGAGATGCTGAATGTAAGAGTAGACTTAATACCTGGGTATGGAATAGTTGGTTTATCATTTTATGTTTGTGCGCAGGAGGAGGAGTGAATCCCCACGAGTTTGCCAAGCGTTTGTGGGGAGACATGTACTTTAACGCAAAAACGTGAGTAGTTCATTTTAGGGGTAAACAGTGCAGTTACAGCTGGCTGAATTGTTTGTTACAGCGTTCATTCTAAATACATATATGAACACACATTGAACGGGTCATCGTTATTTAAAAAAATGGTTGTAAGTTTTAACGGAAAGGATTGCTAACAATAACTATTAGGTAAGCTAGAGATAGAGTCAACAGATCATTTTGTTGTGATATACTTAGTTTAAACTGAATTCTTCCTACAGTCGTAAGTTCACCAAGAAGGCACCCTTGAGCACATCTCACCGCAGCTTTGTCGAATTCATTTTGGAGCCCATGTACAAACTATTCGCACAGGTATGGAACATTTGTTTTGGAGGCAATGTACAAAGTGTTTGCACAGGTATATCATGGGCATTACACAGGTATTGCAAATACATAAAGTTCCTTTTTTGTTGTTGCTACCAAAATGCTATTGGAACAGGAAGCAATTCATATATACATCATGGTGGAAGCATACGCATGGACAAGATCGGTTTGACGCACAGTGTTTAAGTTGTTGCTCTCGGTATTCTGGTGTGTCGACACGCTTACCCACAAGCCACAGCCCAGCGGAGTTTGATTCGGTGGATCTGTTTCCTGCATTTTAGTTTTGAGACGCTAGGAAAAGAAAAAAATGTCCTTTTTCCTGCGCCTGTGTCTCCATCCACTTATTTCCTTTACTCTTTCGTGTGTGAAAACAGACCGTTATCATTAATATAAAAGTTCCAACCTTTGCTGCTACATTTGGTGTCCTGTTCTATCACTATTAGATGTTACTACCAGAAGTGGTAATTCAACATATGAAAAATGGAATGCACCAGTTTGGTAATTATTAGAACTGTAATTCACCAGTAAGACTCTGTTCAAACATTTTGGTTTTAATTGCAGGTTGTTGGTGATGTTGACTCTACGTTGCCAAGGGTGCTGGATGAGCTAGGTGTGTGTTTTCTTTTATTTGGTGGTTATTCCTATTTATATACGTGCTGTTTTGCAAAGGGTATGTGCACATAGATTGAGATGGTATATTGGCTTTACTTTATCTAAAGCTCCTCTCACTGTACCTATATACGTGCTTTAACAACTGCAGTCGCGTTCAGTTAGCTGTTATATTTATCAACGTTTAGTGACATATGCACGTAAAAAGGACAGAGTTCTGAGTCACAAAACACGTGGACATCCTTGTAGATCACTGCACCAGTTCCACAAAAAACTGTGAATTATAAGACATACTTGATAATACCAGTGGCAGTCAAGCATGACTGCAAGTAACAATTGTTTTGTTGAAAGTAAGAATGTCTTCCGTCCCCCCAGGTGTTCACCTGACCAAGACTGAGATGCAACTGAACATCAGACCTCTCCTCGGCCTCATTTGTAGACGGTTCTTTGGACAGTTCACAGGTGCCACAGTGTTTAAACTTTATTAGTATAACTTTAAATGTAAATGAAATAACAAATACACTACGTCAACAAAGTGCACGAGGATCACCACACTAACTTGATAAAGTACTAAGAGATGAATTACGCTGAGGTAAATTTACAAGAAAAACTAAATAAGTAGGAAAACTGGGAGAAAAACTGCATGAGCTTGAGGTCGTCTTTAACTTTACGAGTTTAAATGATACTTTAGCACAGATTCGTTTTCCCCTTGAAAGGATGTCTTTTAGTTTTGCAACTGTTGGTTTGGCCGAGCACATGATACAAACCTCTGCAATGATTTTTTTTTTTAGTGTCCAAAGCTGTGCAGTGTCTCATACTAAACCGATGCATACAACCAATAACATGATTCAAATCAGAGTCGCACATGGCGGGTCAAGGTAACCCGTGCTGTGATATGTTTGGTTTGTTTCACGAGCATAACTGACGCGTCTTGGCGTTTGTTCTGAACAGGTTTTGTTGATGTTTGTGTCCACTACATCCCGTCACCTAAGAGGGCTGCTAAAAGAAAGGTTGGTAGTTTTCGTTTACTCAGAGTCAAGTACTTGTAATGATTACTTAGTTGGGTCGCCATCACCCTCGGGTGGTTTACAGGAGATTCCTGTCTAAAGAAAAGTTAAATGTGATGATTAAGTATGATAAGAAAAAGCTTAGCTTAATGAAGATATGTTTTACATCCAGTTATCGTTTGCTTGCACTTGTTACTACTATACTAGGTTTTCCTGCTTCGTACAAACACTGAAACAGTCAAGTTTTGGCTGTGTTTCAACATTCTTTCAGTTGATAAACAACGGAACTTTGGTGGCATTTTTTCCTAGTATGAACTGCATCTATAATATAGATGTTGGAGGCCTAACCGGTGGTTTACAAGTAATCTCTTAGTACTGTGTAATGCCTATAATGTTACTATCTTCGCCAACAGGTTGAGCATGCGTACACCGGACCTCTAGATTCAGAACAAGTAGAAGCAATGATCAGTTGTGACCCGGATGTAAGTTGAAAAGGAGTAATGCTAATCGTGTTGTCACATACACAAGCACGACTTTGTTTTGTATCTAAACTAGTTGTGACAAACTTAAAGCATTAAAACTTAATTTCTAGGCTATCACGTCTTTACAGTATAATTTTGTTGCAATCAAGTCTTTTAATGCACGGTTTTTTTATTGTTTTGTACATTAGTAATACATTATTACTATTTGGGTTACGTCGTTTAGGAGTGTATTATGGTAGAAATTTCTTAAACCTCTTTCGTTTTGTCATTGTCATTAAACAACAAATGCGCCGGAATCCCCCAACTGTGTACCAAATAGTGTTCTCAGTTCGCATTTTGCAGTTATCAGCTAGGGTTTTAGCTAATAAAGCACGTATCATGCTAGCCTGCGGCTCAATTTTTCGCACAAACGAGCCTTAAGCATGTTTGGGAACAGCTGACTGATGACAAAATGTAGTTCAAAGCAAAAGTTTCAGTTTAGTAAAACTGATGTTCAGGATTGCTTGACTTTATTGTTCTACCCTGCAAGTGTTGAGTCCGTTTCACTGATCCGAGCCGACTTGTGTTCCAGGGCCCGCTGATGCTGCACACTACAAAGCAATACCCATCGGCAGACATCACTGCTTTCCATGTTTTTGGCCGTGTGATGAGTGGAACAGGTAATGGAGTGGAATAATAATTTGACCCTTATGTTATGGAGAAGACTTTTCCTTTGGAGTTAAAGCTTAGCATTGTCTTAGTCCAGTTTTGTAGTTAAAAGTCGGTAACTGGAAGGCTATTTTTTTTCGTCGGCGAGTAAGCCGAATATAGGTTTTGATTAATATATTATAGTGATTGATATGGTATGTTCTTTTGTCGCGAGGTTTGGTGTAAATACTTTAAGTTTTGAGCGTTTGCCCTTCATCTTAGCAGACTTGCTTGCAGACTGCTTCAACAAATTGCTAACGTTTTGAAACGTTTAATCTAGTTCCTTGTGATTTTTGCTACTCGGCTGATATTAAAACGATTTATTTTGGCAAAGAAAGCATATGAAAAACAAAAAAAAAACAATGTGAAGGTTCAGTGTCATTCACGTTGGACTGTTTACATACATACATACAGACATACATACATACATAGACCTTATTTTCTTCGGATTTTAGATAGCTTTACAAACTGATTGTAAACTAGTATCTCCGAAAACACTTAATACATAAATAAAGAAATATTAAAATTCGAAACAAACAGTTAAACAAACTGGATTTTATAAAATTTACATCGATAAAGGCTGAAATAAACATTAGGAAAGACCTTTAAACACTAAGTTCAGATTATCGAGTTCAAATTGGTCGTAAAAGAGTTCAAATTTTCGGAACATCTAGTTTTATTTCAAGTAATATTTTGTCCGTTTGCATAGAAAAAAGTTTTCTTCGGCTTTTGATAACTCTTTACGTTTCGATTTTTATCGTTTTGATTTCTCGGAGGATTTTGAATTCAGCTTAACGCGTAACTGTGACTGAAGTACTCATACTTAGTAGTCTGACGACTTACCCACTAACTGAGGTGCATTTGTCGTTACAGTCCATGCTGGTCAACAAGTGAAAATCCTTGGAGAAAACTATACAATGGAGGATGAGGAGGACTCGCGTGTGGGAACTGTTGGTAGGCTGTGGATATCGGAGGCAAGGTACAAAAATATCCGTCGACGTCAAGTTCTGAACTCTTAACCACAACATCAGTAAAGCTGTTCTCTTAATGAGATTCAGATGTCGGTTCTTTGCCATCTAAACGTCAGTAAAATGAGTCTTCCGGTTCATGGTTTTGAATTTGAGACAAAGGTTTTTTTTCTCGGAAGTCCTGTCCAGTTCCTTATTCGCAGCTGTCAATTGTTATGGTGTAAACTCATTTTGACAGCCTCGTTAGCCTCGACTTGGCGTTCAGAAGAATAAGAAGTCCGAATCCTTAACAACATACAAAGTTATGAATAGGTGTTAACTTAACCTACATCTCAGAAAATTGATTTGACAAACTGTAAACCAGGCCCGTGGACAGGGGAAGCACTGAGTCAATAGTTCCGCCTGATAGGATTGTAAAAGTTTAATGTTATACAAAATATGTGCATGCTTTTGTCAGTTCACGACTGGATTACTGCAACGCGCTGCTTCATGGTTCACCAAAATATATCCTTCAGAAACTGCAACGCGCTCAGAATGTTGCTGCTCGCCTAATTATATAGGCTTTCCCGTAAATACGATCACATCACACCGAATCTAATGGACTTGCACTGGCTACCTATTGAATACCGCATCCAATTTAAAATTCTCCTTCTAACCTACAAAGCTCTGAATGGACTGGCGCCGTCTTATCTGTCTGGTCTACTACAACGATACGCTCCAGTGAGAAACCTCCGCTCATCCTCTGCCTTCCTGCTGCAATCCAAAAGATTTTTCTTAGCATCCTATGGCTCCCGCGCATTCTCTGTATCAGCACCCCAACTCTGGAACAGTCTACCACTTAATACTAAGCAATCTTTAAGTACTGAAAAATTCAAAAGTGCTCATAAAACCCATCTTTTTTAAATTAGCTTTTCTTTAAGTTGTGGTTTTACTTCATTTTTTATATTTTATTATTAAGTTTGACCATTTTAGTTCTATTTATAGTAAGACTAATTTTTATTGTAAAGCGCTTAGCACTTAATCGTATTGTTATTATTATAACGTAGTAATGGTAATATCAACAATTGTAATGTATTCCCAGCATTTTGACGATCTTGAATATTAGTTTAACTTTTTCCGGGGAGCATACAGTACCCTAACCCAGGAACCCTAAAAATTTTGTGTCTTCAGCCCTCCCATGGCCTATCATTCCAACACTAAATGTTTGGTCTCAGTACTTAGGTAATGCACCCTGCCATGAAACATCGTGGCTATGGGCCTGTAACCACTTTATCATGCCTTCATACCATTCAGTTGTTTAAAGTTCGGACATGATGGGTCTCAGCTGCGTTTGTCTATTTAGCTTGCTGCGAAGGAATTTACAACTTTAGATTTGCTTTCCATTATTTCAAATGCAGAATGTGCATGACATGCACAAATTGGTAAATTAATGAATCAGCGCAAAGTCTAAAATTAATTTAGTGGAAAATGCTTGTTATGTGTCATTCTGTCGGTGCTTTCAGTTTGATATTTGTCCACAGCTGGCAATCAGTCTGTTTGAACTTATTTAAATACTACTGGGCAGCGCTTATTGCACCGAGTAGGTGTCACTATTTTTATCAAAATTTGTTCACACGTATTTTGAAATCCTGTAGGTATAGCGTCGAAGTCAACCGTGTGCCTGCTGGAAACTGGGTTCTAATTGAAGGGATTGACCAACCTATTGTCAAGACATCCACAATCACAGAGGTGTCTGGAAGTGAGGAGGTTAGGAATTATAACTGTTTTTTACTGTAGGCGTACATACGAGCTTAAACGATACTACTACTACTACTACTACTACTATGATTAGATTAAAACAAAAATGTATGGTATGTTATCGTCTCGTATTTTAGTTGTCTTGTTTCAAACTGAAATGGTTTAATTGTATGTTGTGTAGGCGTACATTTTCCGACCTCTGAAGTTCAACACGTGTTCTACGATTAAAATCGCGGTTGAACCTCACAACCCGTCCGAGCTGCCGAAGATGTTGGATGGGCTTCGTAAAGTAAACAAGAGTTACCCACTATTGACAACAAAGGTTAGTTAGGTTAACCCTCCTCATTTAGTTATGTTTAATATGTTTAATTAGTAGTTGTTTGTTAGTTGTTATCCCATACCTTTCCCCTCGCTCCCTTCCTTCCTTTCTTCCTTCTTTGCTTGTTTCCTTCATTCCTTCCATTCTTCCGTCCTTCCCTGCTTACTTCTTTGCTTGCTTGTTTGCTTCTTTCTTTCTTTGCATCCTTGCTTTCTTTCTTTCTTTCTTCCATCCTTGAATATTTCCTTTCTTCCTTGCCTGCCTCTTTCCTTCCTTCTTTTCTTGGTTACACTTCCTCCCTCCCCTCTCTTCGTTTCGTCCTTTCTGCCTTCAGTTCATCCTTATTTCTTTCTTTCCTCCCTCCCTTCCTTCCTTCCCTCCTTTCTTCCTTGCTTCCTTCCTTTATTCCTTTCCTTCCTTTATTTCTTCTTTGCTTTTTTCTTTCCTTCCTTCCGTCCTTTTTTCCGTCTTTGTTTGCTTGCACTCCCTCACTTTCCTTTGTTCCTTTCTTCCTCCCTCCCTTCCTGCCTTCCTGCCTTCCTTCGTTCCTTTTTTTCCTTCTTCCTTCCATCCTTCCTTGCTTTTTTTCGTTCCTTCCTTCCGTTCTTTTTTCCTAATTTTCTTGCTTACTCTTCCTCCCTTCCCTTTCTTTCTTTCATCCCTTTTTTCCTTCTTTTCATCCTTTCTTCCTTCTGTTCGTCCTTCTTTTTTTCCTTCTTTCCTTCCTTCCTTCTTTCCTTCCTTGGTTTTTTTCTTTCCGTTCTTTCTTCCCTCTTTGCTTGCTTACAATTCTTCCCTTCCCTTTCTCCCTTTCATCCTTTTTTCCTTCCTTTCGTCCTTTCTTCTTTCCGTTTGTTCGCTCGTTCGTTCTTCCTTCCTTCCTTCCTTCCTTGCTTTTTTCTTTCCTTTCTTCTGTTCTTTCTTCCTTTGCTTGCTTGCACTTCCTCTCTTTTTTCCTTTCGTCATTCCTCCTTCTTTCCTTCAACCTTCCTTACTTCCTTACTTTCTTCCTCCTTTCTTTTCTTTCGTTCCCTCCCTCCCTGCCCCTCTTTGCTCCTTCGTTTCTTCCTTCCATCTTTTCTTCCTTCCTTCCTTGCTTTCAGCCTTTTTTCTTTCATTTCTTCCATCAATCAGTTACCCCTTTTCAGCTTTTTTTGTTCTAACTCTTCAAATTCTCCTACAATGACTTATGAAAACGTATGGAAAAGTAGTAAGCCTTCATCCTTTTTTTGTGTCAGGTGGAAGAGTCTGGTGAACACGTGGTCCTAGGAACAGGGGAACTGTATCTTGACTGTGTAATGCACGATTTGCGAAAAATGTACTCAGAAATTGGTAAGAAATGAGAAACTGAATCAACGTTCCGTCTCCAGTGTTTCTTACTAGACCAACGTGGAGGGGGCTGCGTTCTGTCGTTTTTCTCTCTGCCCTTTTGTTACAAACCTTGGAGGGTTTTGATAATGTTAAGTTGTAAACACTGTTCAGAAAATGATACAATAGTTAACTTTAATGATATGTAAACCGTAAAATTTCGAAAAGAAGCCAAGTGGGCTAAATCTCGTTAGAAGCGCATCTCGAAAAGAAGACCCTCTTTTGACTTTACAAAGTATTCTCAAAAGAAGTCTATCTTGAAATAAATTCCATAGGCTTCTTTGTAAGAGAGTGGATAATGATGTTCGTGTATTTCTCTAGTGTTATTTTGAAATGTGCTTGATAAATTAATGTAGTGGTCTTGCACTTTGTTATGCAGCGTTGATTCATAATGGTAATTGAACTGAGTGGAGTGCAATTTGGTCTGAAATCATACGCGTGATTTCAAAATCGAACGAGCGCGCA
>JAOBRG010355385.1:0-13056 GCA_027574985.1 Umimayanthus nakama
GTTACGGTTGGTTGTTTAACAAAATAAACATCATTTTAAATAAACGCCGCCCTCGAATAAACGCCGCACCCAAATCAAGAAAAATTTAATAAACGCCGCGTCGTTTATTCGAGGAAATACGGTAAATTATTATTGTATAGGCATTGACAGGGTGAAAATGAAACTTGGATGAGTGAATAACCCACATCACAAAACATTGTTTTTTTCACAACACAGTCGTGTTCACTACTGGAAGACGCTTAATCAGCACTTTGCCATCTGAACGATCGTTCTTGTTTGTAAAAATATATTTTGATCACTCCTTGTCGGTTGCTACTGAACCAATTTTCAACTCACCTGTACCCAGGGTGTGATCTGTACTCGGTCCAGTCAAAACGCTGCCTGTGGATCCCTGGTGCCTAGTCCAGTCAAAGTTATCACCCAACTGTTGGGTCATAGCGCAAATACCATTCTCAAAATTACAACCAAACGGCTGGGCATTGGCTGGTCTTAGCGGGCAACGGCCTTGTGTATCCGTGAAGGAGATGTCATCTATAGCAATATCTCCCTGATAATCATCACCACGTATTCCTTCAATGATAACCTGAGAACAAAGAAAATAAAGTGTTCACATCGGTTACACTTGTCCAAGGCAACAAATATAACAGTTTAGTTTAATTGATTGCCTTCGCCACATCATAAAAATAAAAAAGGAAAGAAACAGTTTTATGAGGAATTAAGGAAATACTGAAAGCTTTCTGTAAATCCCTGTGATCAACATTGGCTCCAAAAGCTGTTTTTCAAACGATTTACATTCAACGAAGTGAAAGAACCACAACAAGATCGTAGATTTTTAACCTGCAGACGAAAAGATTAAAAACTTAAATTAAAAATTCAACTGTCCCTCATCGTCTGATGGGAAACGTGGAAATATCCAACTCGTAAGCAAATCATTCATAGGACCCAATTATGCCAACGTTTTGAATTTGAAGAATATTATTTTGTAGTTTTGTCTTTAATTGTTTTTTGGAGCGTTCGCGTAGCAAACAGAAAATTTTGAGACGAGAGTTCAGCATTTTGCCTAAATGTAGCCAAACACCAAAAACCTGCGACACATCTTGAAAATATATCCCGAGAACAGTTCTCTACCCTGCCACTTCTATTGACTGTTAACTCATTAGTTGTAGAAACCCCACAAAAAAGAATATAATATTATTATATTAGTTATCTCAACTGTTCATTTCACCACTTGGCAATTGTCAAAAAACTTCTGAAGTTTTCTCAGCATTCTTTCCAGTTCTCAAGTGCTTGTTTATATCTTCCTACCTGGTAGGAACGATCGCTTAGGACTGGTATTTGTCCCTGTTTCCACACGCCTCCCTGATCTCCTTGAAGGGTCCACAGCTCACTTTCCGACTGACCCATGATCTTCAAGTAAACATTCAGTGCCCCAATATGGCCGCCCTTCATGTGGTACCAAAACTGCACACACTTTCCTTTGCCGGTTGTTGGTAAAAAGACCTCACTCTCAAATCGAGCACGATCTCCTCGCTTTCGTGGATAGGACGTTTCGATGAACATGTAACTTCCTGGTGAATGCAGAAAACAAGAAAGAAGCAATGAAACGCAGAATCTCTAGAGACTTGATGTCTCACTGTATATGAACTGCCCATTTCAACCTGAAGAAGGTTCATATAAAGTGCTTAAAATCTGTTCTTGATAAATTTTAGATTTAAATTTTTTTTTTCTGAAATCCAACACGTGTATAACCGCTGATGGCTCTTTTATGACATTCAACCTAAGAATTTCGAGAGTCAAATAAATCCGCTTTGGTGCATCAATATCTTATCGTATCAGTATCCTAAAGTTCATGCATTCTATCGAATCTCTGAACTGCCACACCAAAAAGATTAGGAAAATTGATTGGGTTATTACTAAGAGCTGAGAGTCCTTAAGTCGTTGTTCGTCCACTCAAAGTAAAACTACAGTATAAATAAGAGCGCAAGCCCCTATTTTTCTAAAGTGAACAGTAAAAGATTACAAGTTTGATGTCAGATAACAGGAACATTTAAAAAACATCCTTAAAAAATAACAGCTATTAAGTGACATCTGTCCAAACTTCACAATTTCGTTTTGTTCCTGCGCTCAAATTTCGTCCACTCGAGTTTCTTAGTAGCTTCTTGGTTGTAATTGTGCGTAGGAACTAGTAGAAGCAACACCTCTTAAGCCTGGTTCACACTTGTGATATAAGAGCATGCACAAGCAGAAAATATTTATACTAGAAGTAATCACAGATCAGGAGAATGCGTTCGACCTCTTAGCTTTTGGGAATAGAACCTAGAAACTGGAATTTTTTCACTAGATAACTGGACCAGAAGTACTTGGGCGCAGCACTCGGTGTATCAGTCCGCCTTTAGGGATAGTTCTTCTTGTTATTCACAACAAAAGCATAAGCAACAAGGATAACACTAATAGCGTTGAAATTCGTTAGATAAGTGAACAACTTTGCACCGCGATGGTATTAGTAATAACATAAAAAAGACAATAAATAGCACAGTGTTCCTTTTCTTTGAGATTTCAATTTACGCTGATACTTGTCAACAAGTGTGAACCACGATAAAGTTTTAAAGCCAAAGTACTAGTAAGACGATTTATACTTATCGCTTACGAAAATCTAAAGTTTGTACTTTTCATTAAAAAATGACTATGTGGTTAGCTAGTACCCGCTTATGTTAAGTATTGTGGTGTAATTAAACCCATCGTTATGACAAGTTCTCGTAAATGAAAATGGACGAGGCTGGTTTAATCTCCCTGTGCGTTCGTCGTCAATCTCTGAATGACAAACTGTTCACCAAAGTAACAACAGACAGGGAGAACAAAGTTCATCATCTCTTACCAGAGCAAAGATCCTTACACTACAATCTTAGGAAGCAACGAAGATTCAAGCCAGTTTTTAAAACTAACCGATGCAATCAAGTTCTATAATTCATAATTCTCAGAAGCTTTTTAATTAGTCATGAACATATTTTAGACCAATTATTTTATATATCAATTTCAATGTTTTGATCAACACGCTCTTGTTAAATTTTATATACATATATTTTTAGGACTGATTGCAAATAACTTCGTAATTCAACTTTTTATGGTTGCAAAGAACTTATAATAAAGACATCTATCTATCTATCGAATGTTCATAACGCATATCTTAAAGTCCTTTGCAATGAGTAAGTACACGCATTAACCTGGTCATACCTTTGCCGGAGTTGGTAGTGTGGTCAGTCGTTGGTCCCGTAAAGCGGCTGGCAGTTCCTCCGCTTCCACGTGTCCAATCGAACTCATCATCCACAATATTTTGCATGTTTGTCCACGTGCATTTACCATTCTCAAAGTTGCAGTCACCTAACAAAAAAATGGGTTGAAAACTTATTAATCAAATGACCTGTAAATATACCTGAACACAAAACGAGTCGGTTTTGAGGTCCATTTCGATACTATAGTATAAAGCCGAGTCTGTCTTCTAAATGAAAGTTCTGGTCATTTGAAAATGGTATAAACTATTTAATTAATTTGGTTCACCTTGGAAACAGCCGTTTTGACAATAGGTTCACTTTCATTGCTAAACATCACAGGGATAGTATTGTTTTTACCTTAATTATGTGAGAAACTCCATGACTATTTTTCTATGATCGTTAAAATGTACTGTACAGACTCGTCTAATAATCTAGTTATAATACGTAAATCGGGTCGAGCTACTGTTTTGTTCTCGCTCTTAAAAGTAAACCGATTCATACTTGTGTACAGTAAGTTTCATTTTCCATGACTTTCAAACCCTAAAAAAAAATTGAAAAGTTCAGCGACTCTATAGGTCTTACAAATCCCATACACAAACTCTGCATCATGCTTTTCTAACATCAACAAAAATGTTTTGTACAAGTGTATTTGTTCTTAGTCACCAACCTGGAAGAGGACAAGCTCCGTCCGTCACTTCGACATCATCTATGGCAATGTCACCCGTATAACTTGTTCCTGTGATGCCTTCAAAGATAATCTGTTGACAGAGGAGAGAGTAGGTCTCAAGTTAAAGATGAACATTGAAAACTATCCCGGTTTCGCGTACTTTTTACTCGTGAATATTCTGACGCGTAACCCCTTCAGCTCATCTGAACTAAATCCAAATATTACATGTCAGAGGAAACCAGAGATGCAGACAAGATTGTTAACTATTAACTAGAACTTGTTTCTTCCGTACTTTATGCTATTTCAAACATTTTTTTAACCAAACACAAAGCAGCTTTCTTTTCAATAAAACTTTTAAGAGACCATTTATGAATAAATCTTGTACCGGGCAGATTGCGCAGCTATAGGGCTGGGTGGGAAAAAGCCCAATCAATATTTTTGCCGAGTTGAAAAATTTGCTTAGTTCTGTTTAGATTGATGGAAATGAACGAATTTTCGACGATGGAAATCAACGAATTTTTGGCGATTTAGAAGTTTAAAATTTCACAATACTTCCGGGGAAGCATGCCCCCGGACCCTCTACAGGGCTCGTTGGCTAGCTTCACCAATTAAAAATATACTCCGCGGTCACTGCTAGGCACTTTTTCTTGGCCAAGTTATTGAAAGTCTCGATTAGTACCGATGAGGATATAAAATTTCATTCCTACTAAAAGAGGCTTCGGAACGGATTTTACAATTGCCTGACTCTTCAGTTTTACATGTAATGTGGTTCAGTCCCGACCAAGGGCTAATTTGTACTGATTCTGAAGATCTAATCCACTAATCTAATGACAAACAACAATGGGAACCCTTTTTTCGTTTTGATTAATAGAGTGTTACAAACTTACACTAAAGTCCAGCGGACTCTTAACGGTAACTTGTGCTATCCTCCAACGGTTGCCTTGGTTACCACTCAAACCCCAGATGGGAGCTGACCTGGTGTTGTTTTGCATCAGGAGGACATTCAAAGTGCCAATGGACGCACCCCACATGTGGAACCAGAACTGCAAGCACATGCCATTGGTGGCCTTGTACTTCTGGCTCAGCAACCACGCTTTGTGACCCTTAGTCCGAGGTGATGACGTCTCGATATACATGTAATAGCCTAAAATGAAGCAAACGCTTGTTAAGAGCGTGGTGAGCGGAAAAATTTGTGGCTAACAACCAGATGCCACTCCTATGGTAAAACAGTAAAACAAGTTGCAGCACTGGTGTAACACTAACCACGCAGCTTCTTTTCTACTCGTACCATTGCAAGAAGGAAAGATTTTACAAAGTAAATGTCGAAACTTTTGAAGTATTTGGTTTTGAAAACCTTACCTATCGGCAAGCAAAACATTCGTCTCGCCATATAAGCGGCATATGCTTCTGTTTAAGAACCATGCTGAAAACCTGAACTTTTGTTAATTCTAAGTGCAATGTTTAATAATCATAATAATAATAATAATAATAAATGTCTTTATTAAAAACACTCAAAACAAACGTTTGGGTTTACAATAGTAGTTAAAATATTTGACTATATAAAAATGCAATAGAAAACACTAAAAATAAAATATGCTAAACTAGTTTGAAAAGACAACGGTTTATAAAACTATTCTTAAAACGCTGTGTTCTGATTCGTGGCAGTCTGTATTCGTGGCCTCGTTGGCGCAATTTCCTTGAACCAGCAGTTCAAATCAAGGAGATAACCAAAATTTAGAAAATTTTAGAAAAAAACAAAGACAGTATCGCTCGCAGGAAAAATACAACTGCCATGGAAGTGCTTCACAACTAACCAACATTCGTTCCATAGGTGTGATCCGCGGAAGGCCCAGTGCCAACACTAGCTGTGAGGCCATTTGCACGAGCCCAGTCAAAATTGTCACCGTGTACATTGTACCAGCCGCAGAGATTACGGTCTTCAAACGTGCACTCCCTCTGTGGAGGACATGCGCCGTTCTCCAGTGATATGTCATCGAGGGCAATGTCGCCTGCCCAGCTCACGCCGCGTATGCCTTCAAACACAACCTGTTGACCCAATCAGCGTGTAAGAAATCCTACACTATGCAGATAATAAATAACAAAAAGTAGTTTAATTTCTATAGCGGTATTAATATTTTCTGTTCAAAACTGCTTTACAATACAATAATACTATTAATTGCATATAGAAGTCGTAGCAGCCTGGGTTGTATTGTTATAAAAAAGTTTAGTTACTAAAATGACGATTGTCATTACTACTATTATTAGTATTAGTATTAATATTTTTATTTTGTTGTTGTTAGTAGTAGTAGTAGTAGTAGTATAATATTGTTTTTCGTTTTCCTTTAACGAATTTTGATTACAAACTTCAGCAATACAGGCTCTGATATTAATGTGGTGTCAATACTTTTAACCAAAATCTTTAAATAAAACACACAAAAAATATCTTGTCGTAGTAACTTGTTTACACTAAACTTACGTTTTCCCACTAAATCAACCTGGAATTAAGATAACTAACTACTACTCTTTGCTTTCTTGCATTACAGCAACTGCAAACAGTAACCTCTTTCTACTGAATCAATTACACTAAACTTGTTATTTTTTTGGTCTCTACAATACAGTTTCCAGAACAAAAATTGTGCATAGTAACCTGAAACGAGCTCAAGGAGTTGAGCACAAGCGTTCCATGTTTCCAGCGGTTTCCCTGTGATCCCTTCTTTGTGAACAAAGGTTGTCCTAGTTGCCCATTTTTCTTGGCGTAGACGTTGAAGGTGTCGACATGTGGCCCATACATGTGGTACCAGAACTTAAGAGAAGCAAAAACAGCAACACAAAGGCTGTCAGTTGCAGCACAAACGGTTTTAACCTCGATGTAAGTGTTGCTTGTTAACATTTTAGGTAGCACGATGTATTTTCTTATAGCACTGAATGTTTTTTGGATGAGAAAAAGTCACATGTATTGTGCAAAAAAGTAGTATTCTGAAAATTGTTTATTACAGGTGTATGTAAAGATTGATAGTTTGTCACAAACACTCATTAGAGCAAGTGCTGCCCTATGGGACTGTTTGGGTGAACAAACCCAGTCGGCATTGTTAATAATAACATATACTACAACGTGTACTTAATTTCTGAACCCACTCCTGCTTCCTGATGTATTTGATGTTGGGATAACTTTAAAGTTGTGCTTTTCTTAATTACCAAATTAAATACAATTTATTGAGTGAGGATTTTTTTTTATCTTAAACTAACTTTCTAATGCAGTTACTTTTTATCTGTTTTTAAGCATTTTCTTCAGCTAAAATTACAGCCCACCAATGTATGAGGCCACCAAAAATCCCTTATAAGCTAAAATTGTATCATAAAGATCGTAGCTTGACAAGGAACATAATCTACATAAATCACAGGTATTTTACCCTAACTCGGAAAAATAGCGGAAAAGATATCCCATAAAAACAGACATGATACTGTACAAATAAAGACTCCCACCTGTAGGCACTTCTGACTGGTGCGTGGTACTATCAAGCTTTCTAGCCGGGCTGTGTCGTTTGCTTTCCTTGGTACGGAGGTTTCAATGAAAATGTAGTAACCCTTAGAGCTCTTTGTAGTGTGATCAGTGGAAGGACCCGTGTAAGAAGACGCAGTTGAGCCCTGGTGTCGAGTCCAGTTGAACTTGTCGTCCGTGGCTTGGGTCCAGTTGCATATTCCACGTTCAAAGTCACAGTTGTACGGGGAATCTATATATATTTAGAATAAAACCAGTTTAATGTTTTAGAAAATGACGAAAAAATATTTGAAGAACCATTCCATGGTACAAGTACATGTACCAAGTCGCAACAAAGTGAAGCACTAGCAAATCTGAAAACGTAAATTAAAAAAACAGCTTCTTAGAGTGTGAAAATTGTTCAGATATACAAATAGATTAACGTTTTTGTTGTCAGCCAAACACTGAAGTATCATAGAAATAATAAAATGAAAACAATCGACGTGCTTATTACTTACTACTAGCATAACAAAAGGTTTAAGCTTAGAGTATAAAACACGTTATGGTTACGTTTAGCAATGAAAAGCATACAATAATATGCCTTGGGACTGGAACTGACAAAGGCACAAAATCAAAACTATAACCAAAAATGTTAAGGGTATTTTTGAATAAAAAAAAAAACAAATACATGTAGTACTGTGTTTATGTCGTTATACAGGGAACTCGGCTATTACAATACTCTGGTCAAACGAGATAACTTTAACACTCCCTTGAGATACCGTTTAGAACTTAAGTAATATTGTTTAAAAACAGGTTCTTACGTAAAGGAGGTCTTATTAGAAAATCTTAGACATTCATTGTTTATCAATGACATCCCGTAATCTACACTTACAAGTCGTATTTCGAGCCGTTTAGGTGCGTCAAGAAACGCATGGAATATTTAAACTAACGTGCAAACTGATATGTAGAAAACTCAAACTTAGATAAGAATTGTTTATGATTATTATTACATGCAGTGTTATAGTATTATTGTTCTGTTATTTTGTAAAATGTCTAAAGATTTGGCGATTTTTTTGGTTTACTGACTAACTTAGACTGGCAGGTTCTTAAAATGTAGGTTCTCATATTCGGATTTTAATTGCATATCTCACAAGGAAGCGGTGTAGTCGGTAGCACAGTGGAGACAGGTGGTGCTGCTGTGGTAACTGGGTTTGGTGGCTTGGCCTTGGCAGGCTGAATGGTACATCCTCCTGCTCCTATAGTGAACTTTATATCATCGATGGCAATATCTCCCTTGTACCCTTGGCCTCGGATGCCCTGGAACACAATCTGAGAGAAGATACGCAGCATAAGCAAAAGGAATATTTTATAAAGTGTCAACGTCCCGCTGTTTGCATAAAGCACAAAAGTGAAAACCACAGCAGAAATATGCGGTTCAATTAGCTTGCAGTTGTTTAGGAGGTGTAAATTTAACGTTTTATAGTCAGAGGAAAACTACTTTAAAAAAGACTGACGTTCCAAACCTACGCTAACATTACAGAAAAAACAACCAAAAGAAAGTTTTTTCGAATTACAAATTAACGAAAAGTATCTTTGCCATAAATCTTACTTGCAAAGCAAGCTATTGAAGTTCTAGCAAAAGTGACAATTTAAATAGGTAAAAAAATAACTTTTCCTTAAGTCTTTTAGTTGATTTAACAGGAATCCGCTTACATAATTTTATTACAAGTTCAAGGCTACGAGTTTTTAAGAAAGTAAACTACAGTCTAACCTGGTAGTTTTGGCTACTTCGAATGGCCACTTGACCATACAGCCAATTGGTATTCGAAGGGCTCTGCTGTCCTTTCAGCTGCCACAACTGACCGTTGGTCCCGTTGTTCCCCTTGAACAGTACGTTGAGTGTGCCAATGTCTGAACCGTACATGCTATACCAGAACTTGAGGCATCTTCCGTTGCTCCCTGTGGGTTGAAACTCTTCGGATTCCAGCTCAGCAATGTGTCCTGGTTGCACCGGTGCTGAAGTCTCGATAAATGTATAATAACCTAGAAGTAAAACAGCGAAAGATCTCATAAGAAACTTACTACAGTATGGGAGCTAAAGGTGTCTATTCAATAAGAGTAAAAGCTTCGTAAACTTGTAGTTACTCTTTTAAAACTTTTTCCTTCAGAGGAAAGAATGCAGCAGGTAGAAACTCTATTCAGTGCAGTGAGCAGTGCTTATCAGTACTTTTAATATCTTCAAACTAGTCGAACGATACCATTATTTGACAAGACAAATCTTGAATTGTGTTTTTTATGTTTCCTATGGAGTATCGTACCCTCAAGACAAACTTCTGTTCAGTGCAAAATTCTAAATAGGTAACAATAACAATTACAAAGCTTTAATGAGGGGGCCTACATCACATAGCAAGAGGTTTACAGAAGGGTGCTTGATAATAAAATATAACTAATCCAAGGAAAACACGCAAACCGTCACAAAAGTTTGGTGACATCTTATTAAATGGATTAGTTTGTTCACTTTTTCGTGAACTTAGTTTTGATGCAATTTAGGAAAGTTTTAATGCTCCGCCAGGTTAACAGCCATAATACAAATTCTGGCTACAAAAAAGCTTTTTCTCAATCCTCCAAGAAACAAAACGGAGAGTTGCATCACATACAGTTCGGTCACATAACATTTTCAACTAACTTAAATATCTGAACGTGAAGAAAGCAAGAAGGAGGAAGAAAGCAACAATTGATAAGTGGGCGCATTGATCAGATGACTGGAAAAATAGGTCAGCAATAAACAAGGATCAAAAACTCAAGACATACTAACAAAATACACACGAAAATAAGGATTAAGGAGAAAATGTTTAGATTGCTACAGCATAATCTAATTCCATTGTCTTTACCTTGAGCTGAACCAGTTGTATGATCAATTGCAGGTCCTGTGAAGGAACTGGGTGTGCCGCCACTACCTCTGAGCCAGTCAAACTGGTCCCCACTGTTCTGGACATTAGTCCACGTGCACATGTCGCTTTCAAAGTTACAGTCACCAGGTGGAGGGCAGGGGTTGTCCATCAGCTTGACGTCATCGATAGCAATATCTCCCTGGAAGCTTACTCCTTGGACACCTTGATTGCGAATACAGAACAGAAACTCATTTATGTATTCGTACACATAATTACTTCACATCTAAAATTAATCCACAAATTTTACTTGAGTACTTACTAAATCCATGGCCTTGGTATTTTGGAGGTATCCGAAAATTTGATGCACTATGAAGTTGATTTTTACATCCTTAACACAGCCACTGACTTCATTTTCAGGCTATAACTTTTCGTGACAAGTTTTGATTTTCGATGTCCCCAGGCGTAGGTTTTTAAAATGTTAAACGTTCTAACTTCTATGACTGACCAAATCCGACAAAAACCTCTCTCGTTTTACTGCTACATTCAATTTCAAAAATTTAGTTCCAAAGTTAATTGGCCAAACTGCTCATCATCAGCCTTTTAGCTTTCATGACCAAGTATTTACTTTTACGGTGGTTGGAAACTGATCATATTGGGAGTGACGCAACCTCTCTTCCATATTTCCAGTTTCGCTCGAAACCAATACATCAACAGTATTGACCTTGTATTACTGACCTTCAAAAGCGATCTGGTAATATCCTCCTGATCGGATGGTTACCTGGGCAATGCGCCACCTGTTGCCCAAATTGCCAGACAGAGACCACTGAAGGAAGTATTGGGTGGATCCAAAAACAGTCCTCTTCAGACGCACATTCAAGGTACCAATATGGTTTCCATACATGTGATACCAGAACTGAAGGCATTTACCCGTGGTGGCTGGGTACCGCGGGCTCAACAGACGTGCCTTTTGACCAGGTCTGACAAGAAAAACGGGACTAGTCAAAAAATTGGCAATTACTGTGACCGGTGTTTACTGGTGAATGAACCTGCTGCGTACATCCAATCTCAAAGTAAGATTGTTTGAATCAACAGGTTGGACAAAATACTTAGTTTGGAAAAAAATCAATATTAGATTGAAAGAAAGAATGACCTCACGTAGAAATTCAGCTATGTGAAATCAAGGTTAACACTTTCTTGGTGGGTATATTTGACCTGAAATCTCCCTCGTAATGTGAACACATGTTGCTTCCAAAGGTTGTTCATTGTTCAATTTACTGACAAAACTTAAAATGACCTGATTAGAAGTTTTATCACACACATGCACACACAAAATTGGGCGAAATAATTTTGATGAAAATCTGAACTTATCATTTAATTACGAAAACAGAACCTCAGCTAGAAAACTTTTTACTCCGTATTGGCAATTGAAAGTCGATAATTCTCTTCACAAATCTAACGTCAAGCGATTCTCTTACGTTTGACATTCTTGCACGCCACCATCTTGAGATGTGGCTCAAATTAGTAAGAGTGTTAGTTCCCGTTTCGTCCGCTACGATTACGTTCCCAAATTTACGTTACAATTCAAAATGGCGGAACAGAATGCAGAAAATCGCTTGGTGCTAACTCTGTGGATAGCATTACCGACTTTAACTACTTCTAAGTCTAAGTACTATTTAAGGCAGAACAAAGACGGTTCTACTTAAATCAAAACAGAATCAGTAGTAAGTGCTAAATTGTACAAAAAAAACCCTTTTTTATACTTCAGGCCCCACCTCTGAGTTTGTACGTTAGATAGCTGACGAATAGGAATCGAAAGAGATAAATAAAAATTATCAAGAAATTAAGACTTTGCTTGACGGTACGAAACTTCTATTTTTCATTTGTGTGTCCAAAAAATATCTGCAAAACAAAAATTTTTCGCTTTAGGGTTTCCTTTACAATATACTTGGGAGCCATCGCGCTGTCGTAAAAACCATAGAGGATAGGCCCAGGCCTTCTGTCTACAATAAGAACACTCTAGTGCTGCTTCAAACGTACAACACCACCTGTTAGTCAAAGTGAGATCTCAAAAAGCGGTAAATTCTTTTTTGTTTCGCGAAAACCTCCCTTTTACACTGCAGTGATTTTGTGTGGGCACGACATCGTATCCAAGACTTACTGTAAACGAGATTTCAAGTGCAGGTAAAAGAGAAAAAAAACAATCGCCTACCGACGGAAGCCCGAAGTTTCGATGTACATATAGTATCCTTTTGCAGTGCCAAATGTGTGGTCGTTTGTTGGCCCTGTGTTTGAGCTAGAGGTGGAGCCACTCTGCCGCGTCCAATCAAAGTCGTCGATGCTGTTAGGTTCGTTAGACCAACCACACAGCTGTGAGTCCTCAAAAGAGCACTCTTGCAGTGGCGGGCAGAAACCTCTGGACAACTTAATGTCATCCAGAGATATGTCTCCCTCGTAACTAGAACCACGGACACCTTCAAATACAATCTACAAAAACAAAACAGCATTGTCGAAATTTAGTTATGCCAAAAAAACGAAATGTGCAGTGAGAACACCTTTTAATAATTGTAGCACAGTTTCCAACCCATAATCTTTCTGATAATGGACGCAAATATCATAGAAGGAAAATATTTCCAATTGATGTCCCTTCTCTAATATTCCCCAATATTTTGTTAAAGCCAATGTTTGATGTAATAGTAGTAGCAGTGGCCACTGTAGTAGTAGTAGTAGTAGTAGTAGTAGTAGTAGTAGTAG
>JAOBRG010355396.1:0-13056 GCA_027574985.1 Umimayanthus nakama
GTTTTATAAAGATATCATGTTGAGATGAAATGTATACTTGTGTTCAATTTTTAAAAATAGTGATACTGCTTGAAAAAACAGAAAAATCATACAGCATCATTTTGTTGTCTCTGGCAGCACTACACTTGCCACTGGAAACTGCTAGTTTATTTAATTACCTTTGCCATGGGAGCCAATAAGACAACAATGGTGGTTTCACTTAAATGATATTACAAATAGAGCGTATTATGTATTCCAAATTTCAACCACACAACCCCCTAAAAAGTGTTCCTATAACATTTTTCTTCGAGGCGTCTAGGGTTTAACATTCCATAAAACCTAACAAAACCGCTGCTTTTTTAACAGTGAGATATTGTAGAGCACGAGAGAAAAAGAAGACCACAAGACAAACTTCGAGTGGTCCAATGCTAGATAACTTCATAACTTTAACCTGATAAGACCGATCCGTCGATTACATTAAAAAATCCACTGGTATCAACCGGTGATCAGCAAATCTATGATGTGTTAAGTTAAATTGTGTTATTTCGTATTTTATTGTATTGCAGACAGATACACTTAATATCTTGTATCTTCTATTCTAATAAAACAATAATATCATCTGAGTAATAAACAATCCACTCCTCCCCCAAATTTTGCTCTAACTCTAACCAAGCGATGCTCAAAATCACTGTGGATATAGTTGCTGCAATTCTTCTTACCAGGACATATCCATTCTTGACGTAGAATTTCTTCCGTTGGCTTGACGAGTCCACGTACTGCAGCGAGAACTGAGTTACCCAGCTGGCCTCCTTTGGGCACCCTTGGATAGAAATTCCTGTTATCTTGGTTTTTTGGTTTAACTGTATAGTAAGTGAAATTTCGCCTGAGTAGCTTTCCATAATTTTGAGTTTCCAGCAGGACTTTGGGTTGTTTAATTTTGCATTTCTAGGCGCAAAACCGCGGCTGTAAGCAGAGGCAGTGATTGACGAATCAGGAATGGAATTGTTCTCCATACCAAGGGCCACCGATTTGCAGTCTGCAGTATTGATAAATATGAAAAGTCTGGTTAACATTTGTTACGTTTACTTATAGCTTGATGATGTGTTCTTAAAAGTTACACTTTACCATATAACAGATATGTATTTTTATCTTTTGAATAATATAGACCATTTTTATTATAGACCTTTATACTAAGGAGTCGTGTTTCACTCAATGGTTTGACATTACCAAAGATTGATAATAATAATAATATCAATAATAATAATAACAGTAAAAACAATAAAATAATAAACATCTTTGAAATAGCAATTTATAATTAGCTAGCGTTTATTCTTGCAAGTTAAAAGATACTTTACACTAGAAAAATTGCGATAGTGAGAGGAACATAAGATTTTTAAAAAAACAACAATAATTGCTGAGGATATAAAAACAAACAAATACCATTTAACTATACTGCTATTATCAGCTTAACTAATTTTCCCATATTTCCATAAGAAGGTGAATATGATACATGACACTCTTACTTTCCTGGACAATAAAATCTTTAAAGCTGGATCAGGCTTTTAAAAGAAAAAATATCGGCATTTCCTGCAATATCCTTTATGTCAAAGTTCCTGATTAATTTTAAAAGTGCATGGTGTGAGTACTTTTGCAATTTCGACAAAGAAACTAGTTTCCGAGTTCGTATAAAGCGATCTAGACTTATATGTATCCATGTCAATTATCCCCTAGGCGGGGGAAGGGATGGGGGAGGCAAGGGAGGCATTTGGGGATGTTTGGACAAATTTGAAGCCAACAATTAAGCGAGATACGGCTTGTTTACAAGGATATGAACAGCCAAACAAAATATTTCCTCCCACGGATTCTGCTTGTCGTATCGATAACTCGCCCGCTCGAGTATTGGACCAAACTGTTTCATGAATAACGTCTTCTTTCTTAATCATTAATCTGCCTTTTATTTTATCTTTACCATTTTCTGCTATAAAAATCTAACTTAGCAGCTACACACTACAAAGCTATACACTACCTAGTTTGAACAGAAAATACTTTCATGCCGATGCTAACTAAAAACGTTCATGCTAACGTTGAAAAAAAGACTGACAGCTAGTAAAAACTTCTGAAATGAACTCTATCCGAAATATAATATCTAGATTAGTTGCGTTTAACTAAGGTTCCACTTTACATTTTCTTCGCTTACGTTCACAAACTTGACCTCTGAAGTCTGTTTTGCACACACAGACGTATCCCGATTGCAAACGACAAACCCTATTCAGACTGGAATAACCGATTATTTTCATTTAACTATGGTTCTACTTACGTTCACAAACTGGACCCTTGAAATCTTTTTTGCACTTGCAAACGTATCTCGAATTCCTGTTCAAGCACGTTCCACCGTTTTGGCAAGTCACGTGTTCACAGATAGTCCTTAGTGGAGCTTTTGGTGGTTGCCGCAACATTTCCATATAAAGCCTGCACTCATTTCGATGAACAAAATTCCTGGGATAATTGCTGCGGTTTTGCAGGTTTAACTCGCACGCCCTTGCTCTAGAGTGGAAGTTAACACTATAACAGTTAGGTTCTTCATGACACGCAAAAACACAGGTCAGCGGTTTCTTTCGTGATATTACCTTATGCACTTGACCAATCAGAACGTAGTTTAGTATCGACTCAGACGTCTGACAGTTCTGCTGTCCAGCGGTTAACTGGAACATGGTCAGTAAGCAGACAGGGGCAAACATTGTGATTTTCCATCTGTAGTACTTCCTTAATTGTTTTTGAAACATGAACGCCATTCAAATCGGATCTGCAACAAAATTAGACACTGCTATAAAGTTAGACAATAAGAAAATGTGTAGATATCTGAAGTTCTTGCGATACTGCACACCGTACGGACTTAGCATGAAACTAGCACACGATTTAGCTTAATGTCTGCAATAAAATTAGATAAAAAGAAAATGTAAAGAAATAAACTCTTTCGATACTACACACATTAAGAATTTAGCATGACCTAACCTTGTTTACAAATGTCACGATGTTGGTATCATTAGTAAATATAAGACCACTTTAAGACTTTTTTATTGCTGAAAACTATTTATGAACAAGATAGAACACGAAGACATTTTAGTTTATTTATTTTATTCTTATAGGTTTTTATGACTGGCCAAATTTGTAAAAATGGTTTAATTACAAATTTCTGCACAAAAGTTTGTTTCTCAGTTTTAAGTAAAGCTCTAAACTCCTATATATTTGGGACGTATCGTCTCAAGGAGATCATTACTCTGCCTGTGGTCAATCCCTAAAATTTCGAAAGCTCGCAGGCGATAGATAATTTTGTGAACATTCAGTATATTGGTCGGCAGCAATGTGTATCTTATCGCATGCTTTGTGATATGTGCCAAAACGGTTCTGAAATACTGATTCAGTGATACCCCGAAACTGCAAAGTGTTACACAGAAAGTTCAGAAGATAAAACTAAAGTATTAGTGCGGTTTTCGTGATACTGAAACTGCTTTTACAAAACTCGAACAAACGCCGCTACAAGTCCAGTTAGCGCTGCCAAACTCGAATCGAAGAAAGCTGAAATGGTTGTTTCAGAAGACTTAGGCATATACAGTAGCGAGAAGAAGGCAAAAAATGTTTGCTGGCCGAAACAAAAGGATGGTATAAACAAATGCTGCACAGCGTTTTACAAAGCTACAAACAGCTAACTAGTTAGTCGAACAACGTATTTCCTTGGTAATGAGAACAGACATTTCCAGTGTGCATGCATTGTATAGATCCCGGTTATATATCTGTAATAGTGCTTGCTTGATACTTAAGTTGGTGTTAGAACATTTTTCTTGGCATTCTGTTGATAGATCTTATGTCGGAGTTTGGTTTGTATTAAACAGCAGTGTATCATTTTAGAAGCTCAGTCAGTTCGACTCTTGGTCACTCAGATCAGGTCGCGCGCTATAATATTTAATTTATAATATTTGTAGAAGAAACAAAGCAGAGATAGTAACTGTTTTGTATAAAATTAGTCTGCGAAATGTAACAGGCATACTTTATCTACTAATTGATGTTCACAGGACTCCCGTAATCCTTGGTTTCTTCTAGTTTAATGTAGTAAATAGACACACGTCATCTACAAACTGAATAGCTCTGACAACATTAAAAGTGATTACACATTGTACAAATTATATATTACAACCATATATAATGCTATCTTAAATCATACCATTCTATAAAAATTATGACAATGCCGAAATTTGATGTTCAATACATGAAACATTAAAAAGATGTACTATTTATTATGCTTCCATGTTAATGTGTTGCCCCAACAAAATACAAATGCATATATAGCGAACGCCAAATTTTTCAAAGAAGTAAAGTTTGAACCAGAAGTTTTTAAACTTGAAAATTTGAAATTCTCTCGAACAAATGTATTTGGGCTGTCTTTAATTGGACTGTGTTTCAATGTTGAAGGTTTAAATGTATCGTTTATGGCTGTTGGCTCTTAACCATTGGCCAAAGTACATTTCAGTAAACAGAGTGTGGATGTTATGTAAATCATAGTAATCAGTGACCTCTTGATAATTAATCCTCTCTTGACTCGCGAGATTTCGCCATTTTGATACAAAAGTACTCTTAAGTTCTTACCTTTACCGCGAACGCCAGCTCGGGTTATTTCGAATTAATACAAAAAAGTAATGCCCAGCCAAGGGTTCTGTTAATTGCGTATACTGTACATCGCGACATTGTTCAAATAATTTTAACGGATCAGTGACATAAACCCACAAGAGCACAATTAAGGACCCTTTCTCTCTGTAAGACATTGCTCGTTCGCCACAGTACAGCTGTGCAGGTGAACTGTTAAAAGGCTCTGAAGAGGTTTTCAAAACGTTTTTAAAACATAACAGATCATCAGAGGTTTTGAAAGAGTAGATTTAAACAGAATTTGCATTTGTCCTTATTTTAGAGATAGGAGGGGGGGGAGGGGAAGGGAAGGGAAAATGATTTTCATTTTCATTTTCATTTTCCCTTTCCCTTCCCCTCCCCTCCCCCCCCCCTCCTTTTTTTTTCTCTTTTCCCCAATTCTCGCGCAAATGAGCCTGTTTGCAGGTTAGGGCTGCGACAACATTCTCTACGCTTCCGCCCTTGTCTTCACCTGCTCCCCCTGAAAAAGAAGACCAGGGTCGCCTCAATTATATTTGTCCAGAACTGAACTTGCACACAACGTTTAGAAATTATTTTGAAAGGATTCATGCCTACATGTATCCAACTACCTCCTTTTAAAATATTTGGATACTAGTTGCGAAAGCTATTTTTTCTGACAACTAGGGCTGACATGATCGGCAACCTCTTAAAATGCTTAAATGCCCCAATTCATCATTCTTTCAGTGCTTGCTCATTTTCAACTATAAAATCTTCTACAGTCCAAATACAAACTAAAACTTCTTACTTAACCTATGATGTCCGATCGCATCGGCAATACTGGACCACATCTCCATCCTGACTATTTTTTCTTCCAACGCCTCTAGTAGTTCGTGTAAAGTGTTGTATCATTTGTAACAATTTCTTAGTTCGTTTTAATTTCAATGTGTATTTGTCTATTTTTATTTTACAAGTTTCTTTGAATGCAGAGCTGCGCATTGCGGTAATTCCGCATCCCATAAGCGCTTTGTGCCTTCTTGGTGTTTTAAAATTTCTTGCAAATTTTCTATTGTTTTTGATTGTTTATTGCCCAATGAAGTTCTCAAAAAAACGGTTTACATGCTGCGGTATTACAGTTCGAATAAGCTAATAACAGTGTTTACCAGACGTTGGTGATTTTGCAAATGTCTGCAACATGATCATTTTCATAAAATACATATCATTACAGGATGGAAATAAGAGAAAACGAACTTTCAAAAACCTCCTTTTGACGCCTACTAAACACCGAAACCTTGTTCCTGTAGTCAAATGCGCCAAGACAACTTAAAACTGAGCTATCTTGGACCTTCTTTAATCAAAAACAAGTTTGATCTTGTTTGTGCACACTTAGTACAGTCGTCCAGTTAGAGTGGAAATGGGTACATGTGCAACAGAGGATTGGTAGTAATAAACTGTGTTTTAAGACTGTGTGTGATTATTGACAAGTTTCTAAGTATTATAGGAATGTCGTCAATGATTAGGTGAATTGGACAGGTCATTTTGAGTGAAAGATGTTTATTCAGCTATAAGGTCGACTTTATGTTAATCTTTGGGCGACCAAGTTATTTACAATATATAACCATTTTAACCAAGGAGATTACACACACAGCACTATTATTTTTAAAAAGGTTGCAAATAAAACAAGCTTTTGGTTAGCTAATTACTTTTTATAACAACAATCAAGTTTTGCCAACATTTTTAGCCCTTTTAAGTATAAAAACAATCAAGTTTTAATTAAGAACTATTGCTATTGTCCGTAATCTTGGCCGGCATCTTGGCTTTTTCAAAAAACTTTTTTTCAGCTAAAATGCGGTCATTTTTCTTGAAAGTCCACGTGTATATAGCATCAAGGCTAGATTTCTGCAGTTGCTTGCTATACGGACTTCATGCGAAGGAGATCAGTCTACTGCAATGCATGCAAAACTATGCGGCAAGGTTTTGTTACGAAATCTAAATTTAGTGAACATAAAACACGGCCGGTATTAAAAAAAGTTGCACTTGCTCTCAGTTTATCATAGAATAATACTCGCGGTCTTATTAATAACTTTTAAGATGATCTGCGGTTGTGCTCCGGCGTATTTGCAGGACTTGCTAGAACCTTCACCATTCATCCGATTGTTTTGATATATCTGACACACAAAAGGAGCGTTATTTGCGCTTTTGAATTGTTAAACAGCATGCTGTTGAAACGGTTTCTAAAGCAACCACAGCAAAATAAATGACGTCGCTAGCGGCTGACGTCTTAAATTTTTCAAGCTTTCAGATTTATTCTATATTAAGATTTGAACACTGGAACAACATAAGTTGCGTGCCATTATCTAATCATGACATAGTCAATCGTGACGTCACTTAATTGGATTCACTAGACATGTTAAAAGGAACAAAGTACAGTTGTACAAAAGCTTCCTAGCTAGAAATTGCGGTCACGCATACGCAGAAGGCAAAGTTTGTTTTGAACAGATGATGTAACACAAGACCCATTCGAGGGAGGTTCAGATTGACCCCATCCCCTCATCCCCCCCCCCCCCCCCTTTCTCTCCTTGCCTTCCAGGAAAAAAAAAACAATTTCACATGCTAAAATTCCGTTTTCTGTTGAAGTGCAACAAGTTTCTGAGTGACTTTCAGCAATAATTTTCTTAAGTATTTTTTACTTTTCTCATACTAAGTGAAGTGTCCTGGATTCTTTATCGGAAACTGTTTCTTTTACCATTAAATGCATACAAATTTTGAGTGAAAAAAACTCTTTTTCTTATATAATAATAAATCAAAGACAACCGGCAGGAGTCATCAAATAGCGGCTTTATGATGTTATTTTACCTCATACACCCAAAAAAGTGCTTGAATTGAAATGTTTTAACTGCCTTGTTTCACTCTGCATGCCACCCCATGAACACCCCTCCGGACCGGCAACCCAAATTATTAGTGTAAGATTAAGTGAAAACGATCCGAGACAGATAGCTATCTTGAATGTATAATATCCACTCTTCTCTCACCCCTAACCAACACACACACACAATTACAAGCACAAACAACATCTGTTTTTGTGCTACCGTTGAAAAATATTGTTTAGCTTGAAAGAAACTGGGGAACATAAAACGTCCCCGAAATCTCAACCGTCTACACATTGAAGTACAATGTTTACTTTTAACAACTTTCTAGGTTTCTTCCATGCTTTCCCAAACCCACGCAGTATTTACTTGAATTGCTAAATTCGGCAACCGTAGAGTTCCAACCGCAAAGCATATGTATTTTTTGCCTGCCATGGTCTGAACGTCAGTCGGTTTGTGACGATTGGAGGATCGATCCATTGAGATACTAGGGTGTTACTGTCCGTGTTCCCCATAAACATCTGAAACATTGAGGAGATAGTAACAATCAATGTACGTGAACTGATCAGCGAAAGTTTGGGATTGGATAGAAACTTACTGTGTTTCCTATAGTCATTTTTTAAGAACAGCAATCTGCATCGTTGCAAGACTCAAGCGTTATCAAAAACGTTACACGCCAGATGTTGTGGAGCACGAGAGAAGACGAAAAACATCACAGGATGAAGCTAATAGACCAGTTTCGTAATCCCGGTTGCCGCTGATTACAACGACTGTAGAGTCGTTTTTACAGCAGGAGCCTCGTCTTGATGTTAAGTATTCACCAATACCGGCGAGATCTGAATCTCAAACAATATACAGAGTTGTGAATAGCTTGTATTCACTCTGGAATTTATGAATATTTAACGTCAGGTCGAGGCTCGTGCTGTAAAAACGAGTCTTTAGTCATTGTAATCAGCGACAACTGGGAATACGAAACTGGTCTTTTTCTCTGTAGAATCTCAGAGCATTGATATAGCAGTCGATAAACTTAACCAGCCGATTTTATGGGTTTTATAGTTATAGTAATTGATACAAGTGTGTTTGACCCAAACATCCCCCCAAATCAACTCCATATTATACTACAACCTCGAACCCAGGCTCTTTTCTCTCAAATCGAACATGTACGATTGTTGTGATGAAAATATAGTATTTTCAAATTTACACTAGGCTATACAGCACCAAGAATCAATCTTAGGCACGTCTCTTATTTCCGTGTTACCACCTAGAATCTGGGTGGCACGTGACTAGACCCAACCATGGTCTTTCTCTCGGAGAAGAAAAGAGCCTGGGAACGAGGTTGACTATACTATAACCCTTTGTCAGGAACAAAGTTAAACTAAGGGAGAGGGAGAGCGGTATAGTAACATCAAGATTCCTTACCACTAATTTGCCATCTTTCTTGTATACCCATTTCCGTTGACTGGAGTCCAAGTACTCAAGCCAGAATTGAGTTACCCAGCAGTCGTCCGTAGGATCACCTTGGGTAGAAATTCCTGTTACCATGGTTACTTGGTTTAATTGTATAGTCAGTGAAATTTCGCCAGTGTATCCGTGCCCGACTTTGAGTTTCCAGCATGAAGTTGGGTTGTTCAATCGTGCGTTTCTAGACTCAAAACCGGGGCTGTAAACAGAGGCAGTGATTGACGAATCAGGAATAGATCTGTTTTCCATTCCCTGGGCCAACGATTTACAGCCTGCGGTGTTGATACATTTGTTACAAATACTTCTTAAAAGTATTTTGACAAATTATAATAAGAATAACCAGTTGTCTTTTAATATTAACATGGTATTTATAGAGCGCCTCTTCCTACAAATTCAAACAAACTTTACGCTAAAAGAGGCCACCAGAAAGAACATCGAAGTTTAGAACTGAGAACAGTGTTTGCTGAGGAAAACATAAAAAATTCACCGAACAATTTCATTAATTAAAAAATCGTGTGTTAAACACCCTAACTGTACTAAACAATACAATGCAATGTTCTAAGGTTGAGAAGGTTTCCAAAAGGGGTATATTGATATGTTTTGCTTTAGCCTTTTAATCCATAAGTATGTTAAAACTGAGAAAAAACCGATTGATACTACCTACTTCTAAGAGCGACTAACCTTATCCAAAATAAATGATCTAGAACACTCTTATTTAACTTCCGTTATACTTACGTTCACAAACCGGACCCCTGAAATCCTTTTTGCACACACACACGTAACCCGATCTCCTATTCAAGCACGTTCCACCGTTTTTGCAGGTCACATGATTACAGAACGTCCTTAGACGAGCTTTCTGTGGTTGAGGTAGCATTTCAATGTATAACCACTCACGACGATAATTCAAGTCCCTTGGATGTTTGCCCCGAGTTTGCAGGTTTAACTGGCATTCACTTGCTTTAAGGTGGAAATTTACACTATAGCAGTAAGGCTCTTCGTGACATGCATAAATACAGGTCAGCAGTTTCTTCCGTAATATTACTTTCTGCACGTGACCAACCAGAACGTAGTTTGCTACAGACTTGGTCGTCTGACAGTCCTCCTGTCCAGCGGTAAAGTGGAAAACGGCCAGAAACCAGACATAGACATATATTGCATTTTTCCATTTAAAACACCAGCTTAACTTTTGTTGAAATATGGACGCCATTGAATTCAGATCTGCGATAAAATCAGATACTTAGCAATTAGTTATTTACTAAATCTAGTCAGAAATGGGACAGATAATAAAGCTTGTCGTATATTTTCGTACTTTACACACTCAGGCTTAGCATGGCTCCAATTTGTTTGCAAATGTCATGGCGGTTATCATTAACAAATACTAGACCACTCTATGGCAGTTTCGTATTCTGAAATTAGTTAGACAGAGCACCAAGTAAGCAACAACAACAACAAAAAACAAACAAAAAACTTTATTAGCACTCTATATTGTGTATAGTATAAAAACAAGACTTTCAGGAATTCGAGATTGGTGAGCACACGCCACTTAGAAAATAGTGATATTATTTTAGCGATAACATTTAGTGTCTAGTTTGCACGCATACAATTCCTTTTTACTTTTAAAAATGTTTCAGCTTCAATGCAACTTACTTTACTTCAAAAAACTGTTGTTTTTATGGTCCATACTGACGCGCAAAAGCTACTTTTTTTAAAAAATTGGGTAATAGTGCCTTTATCAGTTTCAATGAAAACTCAATACCCTCACTTCTCTATATGATTTCCAGAGAAATGACACCACAACAATTTTTGATGTGTTGTGACAGATGTCATCTATGAACTAAATAGCCCTACAAAACATGAACTTGCTTTTAAATTCTTGAGTATACACGTAAAACAAGAAGTTAATGCCTTTCTTAGCTACCAGATTATGTAAACTGCTTAAAACTGATGTCCGAAAATGTAATACGCTAAAAAATTAATGTCGCATGTATTATCTCAAGATTTAAGACTTGACAAAGAGTCATTTTAAAAAACCGTTAATTTTAGTTTATCTTGATCAATTGTAGCTAAGCTGTTAGCTGGACTGTGTTTCAAGCTTGGAAGTTTAAAAAATACAACGTGCATGTTTGTTAGAATTTAACCATTAGTCAAATAACATTTACATAAAACAGTGGTTAAGTACGTACACAATTAATTTATAGAAGCAAGTGACCTCTTTGATAACGAGTTAGTCTTTGAACTCGTGATATTTTGTCATTTCGATAAAAAAATTAGTTCTTACCTGTAGTACGACTTAGCTCTAAACATTAATTAAGACAAAGAACTAGTTCTCAGCTAATGGTCTAGTTACTTGCGTATTCACCACGTTATTACTCCAATCATTTTAACTGGTGTACGTCAGTCAAAAACCAACAGGAGAACAAACAAGAATTCTTTATTTCTGTAAGACGTTAGTCATTTGCCACGGTACAGCTGTGCAGGTGAAATACTAAAAGCCTCTTAAACGGTTCTCAAGAGGTTTTCAAATGTGACTTAACATCATTTTCATAATTGTTTTTTATAACAAATCTTGTCATGGTGCACTATCACTTAACCCTCGGGTTTCCAAGAATTGTGCATTTATTTCCTTGAGAAAATAACTATTGGAATTGGGAACAACCCCGCTTGTTAAAAGATCTGAAGGCTTAATCTACTCGATCCATTTGGTATGTTTTCAGCGAAAAGAACTTTTACAAACGTGAAATACATTATGAATAAGAATGACAGCAATTCATTAGAATGAAAATTCATTTTTCATGCATAGTTTTGTGGTGTATGAGTGCGTAGTTTATGGGCTTTGTGGACCGAGAATGTTAGCAAATTTCACTGGTGAGCCAGAGCCACGTCACAGACTTAATAAGTATGAAAACTCGTCTTTATGTTATCCTACAACGATATTGCTAGGTGAAATATTGGGGTGGTTATGAGGAGAGACAAACGGCGTCCGCCGTAAAGACTGGCGCATGTGCAATATCATGTAAACAAGCCTTATAAGAATTGGCGAAGTCACGTCCGACGGCGCGCAGCAAACATGCAAATTCGCAAGCGCTGCAAAGTTTTGTGTTTTTAGCTTGAATGAAATTTAAAAGCATTCTCAGGTCTGAAGTCTACTGCTGTTTACCTTTGGTCTAAAATCGACATTTTGTGGTAGAGCTCCATGCAATTTTGCAAATGAACGGCAAAAGGTGCGTACACTACTTTATGTTTTTAGGGAAGCGTCACATATCGATTTCCTCACCAAATTCTGTTTGATCTTTGGTGCTAGGATGACATAGCTCGTAGAGCTCTTTGATTGAGATATAAAATTGTTATCGTCAATTATCTTCCAAATGACTTCACTTTGAGAAGGGTCAAATTTAATGTTTTAAAACGACCATCGCTAAAACAAGAGCAGGCAGGAACTATTTTTGTGGCTCGAACAGTTTTTCAGATGCTCCAATACACTGGGGAATTCAACACTGTTGGAACCCTTCATACGATAAAAGTGACCCAAGAGGGTGGGGCTATTGATCACTTTGGCAGCAGTCGTTGCCAAAGCCCCTACAATGTTCCGGGGGAGAGTGGTGGTGGTTTCGTTTGTCTGATATATTAAAATGTCAAAGAAAAAATATTTTGGATGATTTTTTGTGCGAGAAATATGAGGTATTTTGCACCGAAATTGGCTAAGTACTTTGGGGGTGGTCATGCAAGCAAGGTTGCAACGTCACAAGATCAGTATGGGGTAGAAGTAGCACAAGGAAAACGGCGCACGCTCGCGTTCGCTCATGCATTGGCTGTTTTTACCCTATGTTAATCCGGTTGCTAAGCAATTGAGCAAAGAAATATACACCTTGTGACGTCACAACTGCGACTTGGAGATCAAACTCGTACCCAGTCCATTAGCCTTTGTTGAACGCTAAATCGCGCACTTTCTAACCTAAATCAAAGGTATCCTCTGGATGCTCGTGGAGTGTTATACTTGTCAAGGAAAAGCAAACGTACGAATTTTAATATCGAAAACTTCTAAGAATTGACTCAATATTTCTCAGCGACTTTTAATCGATTAGATGGGCAGTGATATGATTGGATGAAATGACTT
>JAOBRG010355418.1:0-13054 GCA_027574985.1 Umimayanthus nakama
CCTCCAACGGACAAGCACATCAAGGGGCGAACCTGAGGCGAAGCAGTGCAGGTTACTGTGACCGTGGTCAGAGATAGGAAAATCTTGCCCGCTCACGAAAACGCTAAGAACCAATCATAATTCAGTATTTGTTACTGTGACCGCAGAGGAAAAAATAATATACCTTATTGGCACTTCTTTTCCCGTCGCTTTAACTCTGCGATTTTTACTTAAAACTACGAAAAATTTTCCGCGTACTATACTATCGCAACATTTTCAGTATCGTTGTGTTGTAAAAGTTACTTTAGTTATGACATCCTATGAGTCACAAAGCTTGTTGTTCAATATGGCCACCATTTTTTCTTGAGAGCGTACTTTTTTTCATTCTCGATCAGATCGACCCTAAGCTTTCCCGCCCTCCAACTGGTTGCAGTTGAGAGTACTAACTATAGCCGTTCACACTACAAGTATGTGTCAGGTGCACATGCGTTTCAACTGCACTAACAACCTTCAGTGTGAACTGGATTACTGTATTGAAAGTCAGAGCCATATTATTCCAAAACTTGTTAAAATTAACCCAGGGTTAGTCAAGAGACTTTCAACTAAATTTCTTTATCAAGAAACATATCCAGCTTTCCCAAAGTATTATAATTCAGGGACCGCGGAGCAACTTTGACATTGGAGAGGCACCATTGGTGATTTGATATTTGGGGAGCGGGGCACAAGGCACCTTTTCTTACTAATTTTTGGTAGTTCTAAAAATGTTGGAGGAGGGGGCACATGTTCCCCGCTGCTCCGTGGTCACATCTCATAATAACAAAACAATTAAGTAAACCCGAAATGACAACCCACAGCTACCTTTAATGCGAAAAACCAAGCCAAAGGCTAAAAATACAACCGAAGGTTCAAGCTAACCAACCACAACTGACAGATCTAACTGACTGTGAAGCTCCACAAACTTAAAAATAGTGTACAAAGCTAGAACTTGCGCTTAGTTGAACGAACCGTGACCCTGTACACTTTTTTGTTCATTGTATTAGCACAGATGTTTTTACTGTTTAGTTGTTAACATACATTTGAATACCTTTTGTATTTTGTGTAGGGTCAAGGCCAACGACCAAAAGGGATAGAGAACAAATACTAAAGTCTAAGAAAGAAAATTGCGAATTTCATAACCAGCTCCTTCTGTTAACTATGGAACAACAAGGCATAGAAGTCGAACCTCTGGTGCAGAACTCTTCTTTGCTCTGCTTGGACGTTCAACATTGAAGTAGTAACACACTACGATACAGATCGCCAGTACAATGGCAATGCCGAGGATTATACCAATTACTGCCCAAGTACCAATTTGCGCCTCGTGCTTTGGTGGTGCAGCTGCTGTAGTCGCGTCCCCCAGGCCACCTGAGCAACAAACCAAACATTGGAATCATTAGCCTGCAAACAGGCTCATTTGCACCCATTCTCTTTTCCCCAATTCTCGCGCAAATGAGCCTGTTTGCAGGCTATGGAATCATCAGCTTGGGCTTGATAACATAAGGAGCATTTGAATGTTTCAATACAAGGTCCACTGGCGGAGCGGAAATTGAAAGATCTACGACTCTTCTGTGTTAGTGACATTTACTGCTAATAGCCACTTTCGCACTAAAAGACGACAAAATGTCTGGGCGAACAAATTGACTGACGGTTTGGTCGATTAATGTAGAGTCGAGACGGTAACGAGTTGTTCTTTCCTTTACTTTCATTGGTTCAGTCATAGCCTTCTTCCTTTCCGCCATGTTGACTCTCTAGGAAAATCTCACAAAATTCGTTTCTTATTTTGACAGCTCAATTCCGGGATGAAAGGCAAACTGCCTATTTATTCGTGCAAACGTGAGTTTAGGTCGAACTTTGGACTACTTGTTCGTCCTGTTTTCACCTCAGACGATTTGTCCGTCTTTGACGAGCTAGAAGAAGGAAGAAATAAGAAAAAGAAGACAAAAAATAACAACAAAAAGAACAACTTCAAGAAGAAGAAGATGATGATGAAGAAGATGAAAAAGATGATGATGAAGAAAAGGAAGAAGAACAACAACAACAACAACAAGAAAAAGAAGAAGAGAACTAAAAAACCAACAACAAAAAATAGCAACATCAAGAAGAAGAAAAAGAAGAAGAAGAAGAAGAAGAAGAAAAGGAAGAAGATGAAAAGGAAGAAGGAGAAGAAGATGAAGAAGAAGAAGAAGAAGACGAAGAAAAATATCATAAGAAGAAGAAGAAGAAAAGAAGAAAAAGAAAAAGAAGAAAAATATGACAAGAACAGGAGCAACGGCAAGAAGAAGAAGGAAGAATAAAGAAGAGAAAGAAGATGATAAAAAAGAAGAAGAAGAAGAAGAACAACAACAACTAGATGAGGAAGAAGAACAAGAATAACATAAGAACACAACAACGAGACAGAAAAAGAACAAGATGAAGAACTAAAACAAGAATAGTATTTGTAAGTAAAATAATAATATTGACAATAGTGTAAATGACGATCATGATGAAAACAAAAATACAAATAATTATTCTGAAAATACCGTTTTGGGGGGGGAAAAGATTACACTGACACACTACACGTTGATACAAGCTTGTATTTCAAAAAAACATCTACAAAATCCTGTAAGATAGAATAGATACAGGGTCCAGATCTAAGATGGGAAAAACTGATGTTTGATACTGAATGACAGAAATTCAGTTTGTTCGTTTTTAAGGCAACAAAGAAAGGAAGAAAACAATGTCAGAGGTTACCAGAGAAGAGAAGGTGTTCGAGAAGCAGTAATCTTAAGGTCTTTTTCCATTTGTCCTGTCTGGCAGGCCGAAAAGAACTGGTTCAACAGGACCAGTTTAAATGGAAAGGTGCAGAGCGCACACGCACATTTTTTCCCGCCACAACTCTCAAAACTCCCGCGCTTTGTACGACCGGAGAGGGAGAACTGAGCGAATCTCATCCATGAGCAGGGAAACTCTGACCAGAACCGGACAAATGGAGAAGGACCTAAGGTGAGAGGATTAACTTGCCTTAACTGGTAAACAGTTAAGTCTTCTTTTACGTACACATTTTTCAAATTTTTTAATCTCTCTCTCTTTTATTCTATTTTCTCTAGTTTCGTTCTCTTAGAAAGGCATTTTGCCACCGAACGATCCAACGTAATTTAACATCGGCACTACTGTACTAAGACGCGTGGGCGAATTTAGTAAAACGATGTGTCTGTATAAAGTATAAAAATAAATAAAAAGAGAAAAAGCCAAAAAACATCAATATCCAACCTTTCCTGATCACTATCTTCCAACTCCACTCGATCGAACGCGTACGCAGCAAGAAATCGATGGTGCAATTAAAGCATTCCATAATATTTTCACTTTAGAACCCAGGCCAAAAACCACGCGATTGAGGCTTCGCACGTGATCAGGCCAAAAACGCATGCGATTGGCTTGCATATTTAAGTACCAGACGAAGAAAACTAAAAAAAAAGAGGCATCGCCTAATAATGAAACATGCCGCATTGTCGTCAATTCGCCAGAAAGGAGCTCTTGTAAATAATTGTTGTCGGAAAGGATCAGTGACTGCACCTTTTTCCAAAATTTTCCAGCAAAAAGTATTCTCTCATCCATGAGCAGGGAAATTCTGATCAGAACCGGACAAATGGAGAAGGACCTAAGGTGAGATGATTAACTTGCCTTAACTGGTAAACGGTTAAGTCTTCTTTTACTTACACTTTTTTCAAATTTTTTAATTTTATTCTCTCAACCTTTTTAAGTTTAAGGGCTAGGTCTCAATTGGGACGCAAGTCCTGTTCCTTTCCCCTGTCACGCACAATTAATTTTGATGACCTTTGTTTGTAATTATGTGACGAATTGAATAAACTAAACTATGCCTTGAGCGAAAAAGACTTTTGTTACGACTATCATGTCAACTTAGCCCGTTTCAAATGTTAAGTATGGAAAGAAACAATTGAAGATGGCGAGAAGCGAAAAGTTGGGGGTAATAAAAATGAGGTTGAGTAAGACTCTCGAGACACTTGAAAATTCCAACAGCTCCAATTTGAAACAATTAGAACATTTGTTACTGCTGTTATCAGTTGGTTGTTCATTGTTCTACAAACACATTATTGAATAAAACGCATAGAATGATTGTTGGATAAAAGAAGCCCATACCGTATTTATTCGAATTAGCGCCTTGATAGCTCATTTAATAATTAATTTTTTGTACTTTTATGGTGAGCGTTTAATCGATCTAAGGTGGGCGCTTATTCGCATTTTCAGCCACACATTTTCAGGAAGTTTGTTTTCAGTTAACAAAACAAAGAAGATCGCAGATTGCTCTAACTTCATATCGAATTTTTATTTTATTTGAGGCTGGGCGTTTATTAAAATAAATACGGCAACTACCTTTTGAGCTTGGCACAACTGATAGTGATGATGAGACTGAAGACGTAACTTCCACGACTGACGACACTGTCTTCAGAATCGGAGTGGAGCTTGGAATTGTTGGCTCGGCAAAAGAAGTTCGGTCTAAAGCTGGTGTGGTATGCGCATGCTTGCTTGATGTAACCGCTGATGAGTGCGCTGGATTAGAGGAAGGGCTGACTGAAAAATAACGAGTGTAGATGGGTGTTTCAGTTGCCACATATCTTGTCAACTGCATAATCAAGGAACACGTTTTGTGAACTACAAGTATAATTAGCAGTTGCGCGAGAAAATGTTCCAGGTATTTTTGATCCCAATTTCAAAAATAATTTGACTGTAGCTCTTACAAATCGCGTTCCACTGACTTCCAAGGGTCATCCTTGTGAAGGTCTGTGCATGGTATATTAAATGGTGACACCAGCACTTTTATGACTCTATAACCCATAACGTCAAAAGCACACTTTTTGTCTACACCCAACAAAAGTGTCGACTGTAGTATACAGGGTTCGTGCCTCATCAGAAATTCAAAATTCCAAGGTTTTCCAAGGCTTTCCCAGGGTTCTTGATGCCCAAAACGAAAGTAACGTTCACAATGAATTGTTTAAAACAACATTTTTAAATGTTAAAATAGTTAACCTTTTTCACTATAAAGCAACAATGTGCTTCAAGTGTATCATTTCAATACTAAGCAGTGGGTTTTACTCGATTGTTGCTAGTAATGAAGTCAACAAAATGCACCATTTCGCGAATTTATTTTTCGAATTAAAGTTCTGCGAGATTTTCCAGGTTTTCATAAAAAAATTCTAGGGCTTTTCCAGGGGTTTCCAGGGATTTCTGTGCAGGGCTTCAAAAGTTTTCAAGGGTTTTCCAGGATTTCCAGGGCCCGTACGAATTCTGTTTATAGTGACGTTCATAAACTGATATCACAATAAGGATACCCGATTATTGCCAAAATTTGCACTTACTACTATGCGGGAAAACAAAGAAGCATGAAGCCCAAATGGCATGAATGTAAACCTTTCATTCGTAAGACTCTCTATAACATATTTGACTTTACCACAAACTAACTATCAAAATCGAAATTCCACCTTAGGTTCTTTCTTAGTTTTTGTCTTTAAAAATGATGCCGATGAAACATTTCCCCCCAAATTTTACATGTGCTTTCCTTTGCCGGATGCAAAATCACAACAGAGTGTACTATTGCATAAAAATATACACACATCTACCTTTTGAGCTCGGTGGATCCGATGTTGTTGTTGGTAGAACTGATGACGTTGTCAGCAAAACCAAGGTCACGCTCCTGTTAGCTGGAATGGAGCTCGAGATTGCCGGATCGGCAAACAAAGTTTGATCTACAGATGGTGAGGCAACGTGGCTTGGTTTAACCGCTGACTGGAGTGCGGACTCCGAGTTAGGGCTAACTGAAAAACAGCAAAAGAAGGAGCGAATAGTACTCTTTTGAAAATGATACAATGAGAAATCCATAAAGGTTGGAGAGTGGATGTTGTATAAATCCCAATCTTTCCCCTCAAGAATAATAAAGTACGTCCTTGCTAGTTCACTGTCGAAATCATATTTTGCTTAGTTGGAGGAATCACTCACACCGTTATATTAAACTCTTTATGTGGCCAAGTAAACAATTCCATAAAACAAAAAGCTTTCCTGGGAAGGAGGAGGGAGAAATGTGCTTACCTGCATTTCTTGTGGGAGTGTGCCGCCTAACATTTCAAATCTTAAAGTTTTGCTGGACCCCATTTCATACAAAACTTGTTAAACTGTTACCCTATCTCAGGCCAGACGAAACAAGTACAACCATAGCGAGGCCAATAAAATAAACCGTCTTTGCAAAATCGCCCGTAAAGTTTGCTTTTCTTCTAAAGTTCTTTTTATAACGATAAGTACAATTTTATAAGAACAACCAGGCTCACGTTTGCTAAAAAATTAGAAACAAGCTAAGAACAATTGCGGCTAAGCTTCGGACGCAAATTAATTGCAAATTTTTATTGGAAGACAAACCACGTCACGTCAGAACCAAAGGCTGAAAGTAGATGAAATCAAGTCTTTCTGCAGTTAGAAACACTGAGACAGAGTGAACAGAGAAGAAAATCAAAACTGTGCTGCTCTTGTTTTTTTAACCCTATTCCACCTGGGCTTTTCTAGGGTTTTTAAATGTGTGTGTGTGTGGGGGCGGGGGCGGAAAGTGCCGCGGCCTATAACTTTAAAACTATTAATGATAACGAAATGAAACTTGGTGAGGTAGTAGAGAATCATAAACTTATTAATTTGGTGTAATTTAATTGGCGTATGATGTGATATTAGCTAATACGTCATAATGATGCTATAACTGCCAACAGTTTCGATTTTTTCCAAAATTTACCTAATCAAAATAAAAAAGCTTAGAGACGTTTCTGACTTCAAAAATCGAAAAATATTCTGTACAAAATGTAATTAAAATTCCTTTTTAGAATAAATAATAGTCTTTAAAGGAAATTAAGTAACACAAACAGAGATTATTTCAGCGAAAGTTGGATGTTCAAACCTAACATTAGTTCTTAAACTAAAGTTTTCAAATTTTACTCAAAATCCTATTACTTAACACTATTAGTGTAACTAAAACTTTTTTAATTCTGTTTTCAATGTTTTCAAATGCAAATTGACCGAGAAAAGCTCTCAATTTTGACAACAAACGATCTCCATTTATCCCAGATGGTCCTGGAACCAACCCAACGTTGTGATATTACAGCTAACATTCTCGATTTTCTACTTGTATCTAAACCAGACTTAGTTAATAGTGTTTCAGTCTCAGACGGACTGAGTGACCATGATATAGTTTTAGCTACCTTTTCACACCACCTGAAGTATAACAAAACACCGTATAGAAAGATATTCGACTTTAGGCGAGGAGATCATCACGCCTTTATGAAAGACATGCGATCTTTTTCCACACAGTTTCTTTCAACCAATCCTAAAGAGCGCTCGGTAGAGGAAAACTGGGATCTTTTAAGACCTCTATCCTTGACGTAGCTACGAAACACTTCCCACAACGCCCTGTCAAATATCAACACTCCAACCCCTGGTTCAGCCGCGATCTCCGTCGCCGCGTACGCAAAAAACAACGTCTTTACCGACAAGCGAAAAGATCTGACACCCCCCAAGCCTGGGAGAAATTCAAGTCCTTTAGAAAAAAGACCAAACTTGATATCCGTAAAGCGAAGGAACAGTACACCTCCTCCACGCTCTTGGAAAGTCTGAACGGCGACCGGAAGAAATTCTGGCGCCACGTCAAATCGATGCGGCAAGATCAAGTTGGAGTGCCCCCCTTGTTAAAGATGGGTCCACCATAGTCAAAGACCTTGAGAAGGAAAACATCCCAAATAAATCCTTCTTCTCCAACTTCACTACCGAGGAAATTTCAAATCTACCCGACACGCCACCAAGCCCTTCTCCACCCATGCCTTGCATAACTGTTACAACTAATGGCATCAGGAAACTCATATCCAACTTGAATCCCAACAAGGTTTCGGGTCCTGATAATATTTCCGTTCGTCTTTTGAAAATGGCCCCAGATGATAACGCTTCTGTTCTACGCTTTATTTTTCAACAGTCGTTAGACTCTGGCTGCGTTCCTCTTGACTGGAAATTCGCTCTAGTAAATCCCGTCCATAAGAAAGGCCCCCGCTCTGATCCCAATAACTACCGTTCTATCTCCCTGACGTGAAATGATCAGTACATTTTATACCTAAAAAGAGGTTATACTAATCTTTTGGCTCCTTCATTCTCGTTAGTTTTCCAACTGAAACTTTCTTCTAGGCATAGATAAATCCCGAAACTGGTTTACTTCAAGCTCGGCCTCAAAATTCGAGTGTTGATCGAGTCACTCATCTTCACATTAATGGTTTAAGCAAACAATGAAGTTTCTTTAACTAATTAATGTAGTGTTACAAACTGGAAAGTATATTCCTTGTCTTCGCCTTTAAATAAAAACTTGATTTTTCCTTAGTTCTTAAGTGGAGAAATTCAACCGCTTTTGAATCCAGCACACCGATCAAATCGAGCAACTGTTCGAGCATCAGTGCGTCTGGTGCGAGCGCGCTTTGCTGACGACAGTTTTCCCGTCCTCAAGGACGCGCTCACAGGTTAAAAGTTTTTGAAGACAAACAGCTTTTGGAAATTTTTCGAATTATTTTGATAATTTTTTTTGTTTTAGGTTTTCCCATGTTTCTTTTTCAAAATTTATTTTTCAGCTGCGCTAGATTTCTATTTTTCACAATAAAACCTTGCCGACAAGGACAAAGTTAACTACAGCAGCCACCTTGAAAACATGGAGAGTCAATCGGCAAAGAATAGAAACTGCATCTTTCTTCAATGAAATGTTCTATATAGTTCGGAATCCTTGCAAAGGACAAAACTGAAACATGACAAGGTAAGAAGTGTGTTATCTTGTTTAGAACTTGTTTTAAGAAAAAGAAAGTACGGCCTTGTTTATAATTGTTGCATTCGATCGATTTTGCTGGATACGATCCGTTTCGTGTAAATTTAAATTGCTCTGAGTTTCGATGGTTAAAATATTTAAAGACTCTCGATCGGAATAGAGATAGGTATCAAGGTTATCTAAATTTTTAATGAATGAAACATGTCGTACTGTTGTCAATTCGCGAGAAAGGCCTTAGCTCTTGTAAAAAATTTTTGCCCGTAAAGATCAATGACTGTACATTTTTTCAAAACTCTCGAGCAAAAAGTATTCTCTTTTCAACACCATATTCGCTTGTAAACCATACGGCAAATACCCGCGTAGTCAATCGAGAAGAGCACCCCTCCCCTGGGATATCAGTACTTCTTGCCGCTATCTTTAACTGGCGCCAACAGGTAAAACTTTCGCAAAACATGTTGATCATAAGATAAAATCATTGAAAACAGCATTCCAACGATTTCGCTTTCGCTGAACTGACTACCAAAATATATCTCGTCAACTTCAAAATGGGCAGGATTGTCTTTAAGGTTTTGTATGGTTGGTGATGACTACTTGAAATAAAAGCGAAACGGACTAATGTTAGAGACGCCTTGCGCGCCTTCTAACAAATCATACGCACGATCATGTTAAGTATTGAGCGTTGTTGAAATTGTTTCAGGTGTGTTGAATTTTCTCTTGTTATTTTGATCGAACACTGACGCGCTCCGTCATGAACGTCTTTCGATTTGAATTGTTTTTAATAGAGCTTTTTTGGTTTATTATCCCGGCCAAAAATAAAGTCATCTGTAAACTTCATACCATCACAACAAGTAGTGAGAAAAAAATACAAGGCTACACATACATGTAATTACTTGTCACAGTATAGTAAACTGAAAGATCTTGAATTCACAAGATATTTTGGCACGGGGACGGATGCTTTGAAGAACTGTTTAATTTATTGGCGATAAACAAAAGAATGAAACCTAATGATTTTGATCGACATTGTTCGATAAAATTGATATCTTAACGGATATTAAAATGCTTTAAACACGAGTAAAAGGCTTTGAAGATTTCTACTGTGTCATCAAATTTCTGAACTGATCAGTACAGCTTTCGTCTTCGCAATTCCCATGACACAATAATCGTTGTTAAATTAGGATACAAAAACCATACTATAAAAAACGTGACCTCCAGTTTGTTCGCCGCGTGCGTTCTTTAGCCTATTTTACGTAGGTAGAACTTCGATATGCCTTTTTAATTGGCAGTGAATTTGCCTGCTTAAAAAAATTGGTTTCGAATCGTGTAAAAAACATTCGTTCGAGTTGCCATATACTAGTGCAAGGTCATTTTGTTGATAGCGTACTATTAACGGCCTAGTCTACCTCAGGGCTTTTGAACCAGGTACAACTACAAGACTGAAAAATATTGACAAATAATACGCTCAAAAACTGTTTAAAGACCCATCTATCTTTACGTTTATGCAATGTAAATCTTTACTTTCTAATTAATTTTGCCAATATTTGGGTATTTTCTTAGTAGTATCAAAAAGCGGCATGGTCGACTCGGAGGTCCGTTGTCCATCTGAATGCTCTGCTTGATGTTGCACAAGCTTGCGTGAAAAATGTTTCATTTTGCGTGACGTCCTAACCATGTTCCATGTTTTCAAATGTATTAATAATAAATAGTGAAGACAAGTAATGCGATCTTTTGTTTGAGAGTTAGGTTGCAATGTCAGTTGTTATTTTTACAAGGATATTGTTTTAAACTGGAGTTCCAGCCTTCTAATACAATTTTGATGAGGAAATAATGTTATTTCCGCCTAAAACGTGTGTTTCAGCTCCAAAACTAGTTTGTAATCGCAACTTGTTTGTTAGAATGCTTGTCGTGTTTGTCTCCGTCTCCGCAGAATTGTTCCCAACATGTTATATAAATATATAACATAAAAATCTCACGGGTATTAATGGTTTAACACGTGCATAAACAGTTAGCTTTGAGTGAAATGACAAAGTTCGGAGGGGCCGACCAATGTCACTGAACAGTTAAGCTTATGCCAGCAAAGATCTTAAAATTAAAGTTCATTTTCGGAATTCTTTTCATAAGCGAGAGTGTTTTGACAACACTTTTCGTGAAGACTGCGAGATCGTAAATGCGATAGATACATGTATACTTATAACTGAATCTTAGGTTCGCACTGATGATATCGAGCAAATATGCTCCTTATGAAATTCGTTTAGTAAACTCCAGTTTTATCTTCTTCAATCCCTTTAATGTGAATAGAACCTTGTAATACGTCTAGATCTAGTTAGTGGTCAGGTGGGAGCATAATTCTCATGGTATAGTACACCTATGTTGCGTGATTTCAAAACTACATAACAGTTGACCCGTTGAAAGAAGGATTTGGGGAAAGGAAAATCACCGGTGCTAATGAATTAAAATCAAATTTTTCAAAAGAAGGAAGTCGGAGTAGATATTTCCTTATACAAAGACTACAAAACACAGTATAAGTGTACTAATTTTCAAATATACTCACTTGTGTAGCTGTCGGTAGATTGCAGGCTCGCGGGAACAGCCAAGCTGATCAATAACAACAACCAACCTGTAAATTTTACTTTCCTTTCCGAATAAAAATCCATCTTGCAGCTTCGATTATCACCTCAAAGCTTCCTTTAGCCCAACTAATTCCTATACCTGCTCGTAAGACTACAACTGAAGCTCAGGCGTCCGAGCCCTTGGTGTCAATCAACCGAACGACAATGCGTTCGCTGCTATGCGACCAAGCATCAAGGTTTACTTCACCAGCGGATATCGTTACAATTTGATCAAAAGTTAGGTCTTCTTAAATCTCCCGTATTATTACTGTACATACAAGTCGAAGCACATTTCCCATTTCCGCCTTTGCAAAGACATAGGCAGTTCACTTTTTAATCAAAGAAGGATCATCTTGTCACCCTTATATCTGTTAAATGTTGTACTATAAACCATTTTGCAAAAATTGCAAACAAGTAAATGCTTAACCATGCAACAGGATCAGCTAAAAGTGTAATAAATAAATAAAGCTAACTGTAACAGACCTTTTTTTCCAAATACTTACCGAAAAATGGTGACCTTTCAACATAGATAAATCCCAAGAAGAAAACGCTACGTATTTGCTTTATATATAACCCTCAATCTCAGGCGGTACTTTTCCACCCCTTCCCTCTCAGAAGGGGGAAGAGTTGTGTCATCCTGACCTCTCCTTTATTTAGCTAATTATTTATCGATTGACTTGAAACTTTGCATGCACATAATTACTAACCGATAATTCTCAACCAGGCTGAGATTTGCCCAAAAATTAAGAACAGGCTAAGAACAGTCACCAGGCTGAAATTTTGATCTGAAAAAAATTAAGAAACTTTTTTAATCCTTTTACACTGATTGAGATTTACATGAAAACAAAACTTGCCAGAGTTTAGCTTAGTTATCGTGCGCTGGGAGAGTGACAAGCAAGTTCGTCACGATCGCGGACGCTGTATTGACAGTTGCAATGTTTTTGGCTGTATGAAACAATAACAAACACATATTTCTTAGTGCCATTTTACATGTTATGTTCCGGGCAACTAATCCACTGTTTAGAAAAATCAGGAAATAAGAATAATTTAAGAACAATTTGAGGCTGAAATCGCCAAAATATTAAGAACAGCCCAGGCTGAGCCGAAAGTTACTGGTTCTTACAAAAAAAAGCGTGTAATTTTAATTGTTAATAAGTGTGCATAATTAAATACAGAAATAAAAAGCTAAACAACTCTCATGAAGACATAATAGTGCTCAATTAAACAAAGCAGTTACTGATTTCTAAACCAGTAACTGTTATATACCAAAGTATTTGTATCAGGCTTTCCATTTGAGCATACAATTAATATCGAAAATATTGAAGGGTTATCGCGGAGAAAGAGGAAAGAATGACATTGGCCACGCTTCCTGTTACCTCGCAAGTTTTACCACTGTACAATGTATATCTCTGGACAGTATGCAGCTTGATAAACTAGCCAAGGCTTAAAATAATTGTAGTTGTTGTATACATACGAATAGAAAACCTAATTAATACGACTAGAAAAAAAATAAAAAACAAAGTGAAAACAAAAAAACTATGCAACTACAAAACAAACAAAACGACATATAGTGACTGGTATAACCTTTTTTTGAGGGTGGCTCGGCTATGGG
>JAOBRG010355429.1:0-13054 GCA_027574985.1 Umimayanthus nakama
ATACTGCTTGAAAAACAGAAAAATCATACAGCATCATTTTGTTGTCTCTGGCAGCACTACACTTGCCACTGGAAACTACTAGTTTTAGAAGTATTTTGTTGCATTCTTTGATCACATGTAAACGCCAACTATATAAAAAAAGAAATAAATGGCAGATAGATATATGTTTATACGTAGCATTTTAATATTTTTGGATAATAGAGCCTTTAAGTTTCTTCTAAGAAACGGATGGTGTAGCAAACTAGTGATTTCAACGTAAAGAGAATTTTAAAGTTTAGGACCCTATTAATGTACAGAAAACTGTTTTGTGTTTGTTCTACAATGAGGAAGACAGAAAGCTGTAGCATATCTAGTATTATAAGAGTGTTGTTGACTATGTGTTGGAAAAATATGACTAAATTTGTTGGGAAGAAGAGAGTTTAAATAACAATGCATTAATCGACCTAATTGAAATAAACGAATATCAAGAAATTTAATAATTCCATAGATCTTACAGTATGGTCATCCGACTTAGACACGTTTAAAAATTCATTAATAACTTGTTGATTTTTTTTGCAGGCAACAGCTGGCCAGGACAACATGGTGGTAAGTTGTGTGCCATGTTTTTAAACACTATGTTTTCATGTTGAATGGATATGAAGGCCGGGTTTTTTTTGCCATTTTAGTGTATTTGATTGGCCACATACTGAAATAGGAATACTGGTACGTATAAGTAGTATATTCTTTTGAATTGCGCAAAACAAGCTGCATATTTTAAAGTGCAGATCAGCTTTCACAATTTAAATAATATTTTTTTTTAGTTGGTTGTTACTGTTAATTCAGCAATTCCTATTCTAAAAACTGGTCAAAAGTTATCTAGTTCCTCTCAGCCCCACCCAGTTTATGTATGTGAAATTCTCCTAACATCCATACAAAATAAGTTGTTTGGTAACAAGAATAAATACACAGCAGCTTATCTAAGATGAAAAGCAAATTCCTCCAACCTTTTTACAAGGAAACCATAGACATTTTTATGAATAACTCAGCAATGAAAGGGTTAACATTTACATAGGAAAAGCCCAAAAAAACCATCTAGACAGTTATTAGGAAGAGAAAGCAAAGATCCTGTGTGTTTTCAGTTTGCAGCACACTGCAGGCTGAGCTTCATTAAATGAGGTCGTATGAACAAGTTACTAACTCTGTTTTAAAATATTTAAAAATGATCCTTATTTTGTATATTTGGCAGAGAGTTTGGGTGTTAAAGGAGTTTCAGGAGTATTTTGAAGAGATGAGGCAAAAATATTCTAGGGATGGTAAGCGCTGGAATAAGATATAGTAACATGTACATGTGCAGTAATTGATTTTTTGTTGTTGATCCCTAAAACGTCTTAAATTACTGCTTTGAAGTAACATTTGCTGAAACGAAGAATGTCGGGGGAGTTTAATATTCAAGTACGTGCAACACACATTGTCACATCTATTTGCATTTTGCACCCATATGATTTATACGAAAGACGCACCTTGATGCTGCCACATGTACCAGTCTGTCTTAGTCGACATTTAGGGTTAATTTCATAAAAGACTTTTGAAGCTAACAGCAAACTGTGCTTGCCCTTCCAACTATAGAAAGGTTAAATGCATGTGTTTTTGTTTATAACAACCGAACGCCAATATAATTTAACATGTATTAATGGTTTCCAGCTTTCAAAAGCCTTTACTACCATACCGTACGTGAAGAGTGTCTCCGAGCGAGTTCGAAATATACTTAGCAGAGCTGATACTAAGACCGAATTTCAGCCCGTAAAAACACGCATTATTTTAAGAAGCCCAAAGACCGCCCAAGTGAGATCCATATGAAAGGGATTGTTTTCAATGTTAAGTGCCGGTCTTGTGTTGGAGAAACAAAAAGATCGTGGAACTCGCGTGGTAGCGAACACAAACCAGGCACCCGCAACAACAGAGAATCAGCAATCAACGACCATGCCGAAACCACAGACCATGCCGTCAGCACCAGCCATGCCCAACTATTAGAAAAGAGCAACAACAAACGTCACAAAAGAATCTTTCTAGAATCGTGGCACTCCACAAAAGACAATAAAACAGTGCCGGAATGAACAAAAACCCTTCCCTTCCATTTACAAATGTTTCATGAATCCCCGGTGCGGACAATGATTCCGTTTAAATGAGAACGGCCGCCCAGAACTGCATATGTTTTACACTCCAAAGAAGGTTGCAGATGCAATTGAACTTCAGTCATATAATAACATTTTCTAAATAGCATTTTGTTAGGTCAGATACAACTTTTTTAAACACACTTATAATATCGTGGCTACTGATCGACTCTCAAGCACTTAACCATACTGTTTTGATATTTACCAGGTGAGCAATCAGCATCCCCTTTACTTGATGATGAACCCGACGACACTGAAGACAACTCTGCACAGGTCAGTGCCACTCTGACCTACTATTATATGATGTTTTCACTTCCGGTCCACTCTACTAACAATTATTCTCTGAAATCGATGCGAATAAATGCAGAATGTCATCAAAATGCGAAGCTTGGAGGTCAATATTTTAAGGCCACTGTTCACAGCCATTCACAATGCATTCAAGAAAGTTGGGAGGACACTGTGTACAGTCGGTTCTCTTGGAAAACACAGATCTTTATCTTATCTTACTCTTCATTAGGAAGCCACTATGAGTGATTGTATCTTCTGACCAGTACCAATCATTATTGCACTATATCCCATTGTTGTTATTAGGATGCCAGTGGAGAGAGTCAGGAGGATGACCCTGGCCCATTCAAGAAGAATCCTTTTTGTACGTATCATGGGCACACAGGAGATGTCCTGGATCTCACGTGGTCAAAGGCACGTTTTATCACAGGAGGAGACAGGCAAAAACGGTTGTTCACACAATGGGTACAAAGGGGAATGCTTCTGGACCCAGAGTGTTCAAAGATAAATCCTACCAGGCCCGTAGGCAGTTTTAAAATGGAAAAAAAAGTGGTGATAGTAGGATTGACAATACCAAAGCATTTCCAGCAGTTTGGGAATCTCATATTTCAAAAAAAAATTCTGGGGACCCCAAAAAGCCTTGTGTTTTCACCACTTCCATGGCCTATCAATCCAAACTTTACTAACCCCATGGGTGGGGGTACCTGGTTCAAGTTAATCTGTTTTTCTTTTCCCTTCAGAATACCTTTCACCTGAAATTGTACGTTCGTTAAGGCTACCGTTCACATTGGAACGGTTCAAAATTTCGAAATTGAGATTTTCACAGAAAATAAAAATACACTAAATGAGCTTCTAGTACAAAAAAAAATGTTTTCAATACGTCTAATGGTTTGCGAGATATGACGAACGAGAGTTTTTTCCGGAAGTGAAGTTGTACGACGTGCGGCGTATTTTAGGAATGAATTTCTCGAGACATGTTTTGGCTAGAACTGCGACAACGCAAGGGATCAATGCTCCCCCAATTTTTAACCCAATACCGTCAAATTTGGCAAGTTCGTATTACAATAGCTGAAGATGAAAACCGTCTTGGTGAACTTTGAAATTCCGCTCCAATCATTTTTTATAAGTCAATCAGGGCTGAGTTCTGTACGCTGCAAATATGGAATTTTCTTCACATACCTGTAGAAAATTAATGACGCAATCAATTAAAAACCGCCAGGACGGAATTATAGTAAAAATTGTGCTGAATCTCATAAACAAGCTAAAAATGGTTGAAAATAAAAATGACAGCCGCATTGACGTCTAGAAATGAAATAAACAGTTTGAACTATGATGCTCGCATTCGTTTATAAACCAAAATTTTTAATTACTTTTTCCACCATCATTTAGATAATTTCATAAGCTTTCCATTGATATATAAGTTTGTGGGTATCCGATGCGTATTAACGGAATTATGTACGGAAAGCTGAAAACACCGCTCAAGGTGAACGGTAACCTTAAACTTAAATATAAATTTGCATTTGTTCATCACATGCAGAAGGGTTACACCAGAGTTCAACGTTTCGACTTGGTGGTGTTTGAAGTTGTTTCACAAAGTTCAAACCAACATTCAGTTCTTAATACAACAAATACCGTAAACAAATTGATGTGTTTCCGGGAACCACCTATTTGCTTTGTAAGCCCTGACATGTTGTATTTGTGTCTTGCAGAATTATTTTCTTCTTTCTTCTTCGATGGACAAAACAGTTAGGTAGGAGGTTTTTTCCTATTAAGCTCTCCATGTGTTGCTTATTCAGCTTCTCAATTGAGTTAAGTAAGAATCAGAGCAAGAATTAGAAAACGTACCGCAGCTTCGCCAGTTAGCACACTTGTTCAACTCTAGTTCGTTTTTTTTCAGTGAAAATTTTTCTGAGATATGGTGCAACAAAAACTCTATGTTGGGAACATGGGAAATTGGAAGCATCTCTTAGTTATTGTTTTGTAGCCTCACGATTGGATTGAATCTGCTAACACAAAATAAGTTTGTTCTAAAATTTAGTAATATTTCTTTTTATTTCAAGAATATGTTTTGTAAATAGGTTGGTTTATTTCACTCAGTATGAAAGTCTAGATATTCTTATGTGGGAATAGCGAAATGATGCAGATCAGTGGTTGATTGGGTAGTTTTCAGACAAACTGTTTCTTAGAAAGCTAAAACCGAGTTTCTCTCTATTTACTCAGGTTATGGCACATTTCAAGAAATGAGTGTTTGTGCTGCTTTCAGCACATTGATTTTGTAACTGCAATTATATTTCATCCCAGGGTGAGTGACACAGATTCTTTCACTAACATAACACCCTTAACATTGACATCTATTTTGATGTCCTCATTGGTTCTAGTTACTTTAGAAAAAAATTTTTTTCACTACAGCAATGTTAGAACTCCAGAGAAAGAGTTGTTATTAAGTCTTCTTCAGTGACTTGTGACCTGTGTTTAACAATCTGACATCACCAACTTGTACGACATTACTATGTTTAAATGGATCCAATAAGTTTGTGAGCAGCATTATTGAAAAGAATCAAGCCTTCTAGGTCAAAGATATCGATAGTTAAAGAAAAACGAGACGAATTGGTGGGGCTTTGTATGACAAACAAAAAAGAAGAGAACCAGTTCTCTTTGACCTGAAATGCAATCATTTTGCTTTTAACCTAAACAGGATGACAGGTACTTTCTCAGTGGCTCGTTAGATGGCAAAATTCGTCTCTGGAACATTCCTGATAAGAAGGTGGCTCTGTGGAATGAGATCGAAGGCACAGGTACGGTTGATAAGGTCCACGCGCAGTTGGGTTGGGATGAGGTGGGCTTATTTTATGAATCTTTTTGGAAAGATCTGAGAAAACAGTTCACCTCTGTTTGAGTTTGAAGGTGTTAAGTTTTTGAGTGTGGCACACTCCGTTCATGCTGCTCATTGGAAGCCTAGGAAATCTTTTGACCTTAACCTTAAAACCGCTTTTCAAGTGCGTTAAAAAATCTTTCAAATTTGTAGTTTTTGCTAAAGCTCTGAGGTTGTACCTACTACACCCGAAGCAGCAGCGAGAAACCCAGAAACCTCCGGTAGTATGATTTTTTCGCAGAACATGTTCAAAAGTCTGTTATGGATGCTTTTTACATTTCAACTGCGAGTAACTAGCTCTGCAGATTATGTGAATGCCTTGTAAGTGCCGGGATCACTATTTTGTCATGCGGTGTTGGGGAATGCTGCGAGCAGTTTAAAGATTTTGTCTGTAGTGATGACTGAGGTTGTTAGTTTAAACTTCTCTGCTAGGGGAGTTCTATGAAGGCAAAGAGAAAATGAATGACCCGTAACTGACGAATTAAACATTAGACTGAACACCCTTTAACTCGGCTTAGGTAATGCGAGAGTGTAAAGAAGATAGTTTTGAATTATCGCTTTTCAGATTTGAAATGTCAGCGACTTTAACTACAGTCGGATATTTTTTATCATCCGAGGATACTGGTAGTGCTTTGTATACAAATTCCCTCAGTAAAATTATTTCTGTTCAATAATCCAAGAGCTGTTTGCCTCGCTGAACTTTTAAGTGCCCCGTTGAACAATTGATTTGCTTCAGCAGACAATTGGTTTGCGTCGTTGGGCATTTATTTGCCTCGTAGGGCTTTATTTTGCCTCGTTGGACTCCATCACTTTGCCTTTGGGTAGATCACAATCTGCCATTACAAAATTATCGGTGATTGAGTTTGTGCTTGGCTTGAACTTGAAGTTCGTAAACTGTTTAAATCGAAGATAAACTTGGCATTCAAAGGAATATTGGGTAGGAAGTAAATTGATGTCATCTCCGAATATGGAATAACTTGACTACCCAAAGCATTCAAGTACATTCTAACTCCTTCAAGGATTCTATCATTTGTTTGCGAGCGCTATTGAACAATTACTGGTGATTGAGCACGCAGTAACGCTGAAAACTCATAAAAAAGCATTGCTTGCCCCTTGAAATGTTCGCTACCTTGAATACTTCCAGCAACAAAAGTCGACATGTCTTCAAGCGGGATTACTCACGTCATAAGACCTCAGGATTCCCCCGAGTTCTGGTGGACTGAAGCGAAAAGCGTGACGTAACCCTGGGTGCTTTACGGGCGGCTACCAAACACAAAGTTGCGGCGGGTCTGCCGCTGTTCATAGGTACTTGGGGCTTAAAATCATCTCCACATTATGGCACTCAAATTTTGGCAAGAACGGGATTAAGATGGCCTCAAGCGATAGCGAACTCCAATTCACGCCAGTTGAACCCATCAGTCATAACACTTTTCTCACTGTCTTCTTTTAAAAAGGAGCTCCGTCGTCTGAAACTGTAAATTGTAAATACAGTGTATTTCTTAGTTTTGCTGTACAGGTAAGTATTACTTTTATTGCTCGACATTTCTGAAAACCAATATTGATAGTGGTTGTGTTTTGTTTCCTTTAGGCAGTAATTTGATTACAGCTGCAAACTTTGTCCTCAATGGAAAGTTCGCTGTGGTTGGAACATACGACGGTAGATGTATATTTTATGAAACAGAAGTAAGTATGAAGTTATAAAGTTGGACAACGTTTTTTTTTTACGATAATGTTTAGTTAGAGTAGCTGTAAATCATTAAATGTTTGTTGTATTTTGTAAGCATAGCACGTCTATCGCACTTTAGAGTAAAGATCACTATTTGTGTTCACATTCACTCCCCGCTGTATAGCGTCTGAAGTACCACACCCAGTGGCAAGTGAGGCCGTCGCGTAATAAGAAGGCACGTGGAAGGAAGATCAGTGGAATTGAACCCATGCCTGGAGAGGAAAAGGTTTGTTCTTTTTTGAGATACCCCAGCACTCTTAAGAACGTTTTAAAGAATTCTTGGTAATTTAGAAAATCCATTGGGGCCTCGCAGCAATATGAATGTCTTTGTTGTTTACTTGGAGTGCCTTAACACTCGAAAATGCTTTGCTCACATGATGTAATCTCTGCGTGTGGTATCTGCACTTTAATATTTAAACCTTTTATCGGTCTTTCTCCTAGGTGTTGATAACGTCAAACGATTCTCGTATCAGGCTCTACGACTTAAAAGACAACTCGTTATACTGCAAGTACAAAGGTTGTGCTAACACCAGCAGCCAGATAAAAGCTGGCTTCAGGTAAGGGGGAATTCGTACTGTTCGTCAGATTCACTTAAACTTTACGTCGGTTAGCTAGTATAACAGTTGAGAACTTAGAAACTGAAATCAACAGGACGACAAAAATCTAACCTCCCATCCCAAGGACGGTGCAGTGAAAGAAGATCACACATTTGGCCAGAACAAGCCTGGCCTCGAGTCCTTACTCAGGGTTCGTACGGGCCCTGGAAATCCTGGAAAACCCTGGGAAATTTTTAAAGCCCTGGAAATCCCTGGAAACCCTGGAAAAGCCCTGGAATTTTTTTTAAGCCTTGGAAAACCTGACAGAGTTTTATTGGGAAAATAATTTCAAGAAATGGTGCATTTTGTTGATTTCAGTACAAGTAACAATCGATATTGTAGTTTTTCTTATCATTTCAAAACATCATTTTATGTTAGAAACCACCGTATAGTATCGAAATAATGTACACTTTGGAGCAAATTGGTTTTTTTTGCAATGATTACGTTACCTTTTGAACGTTGTTTTAAACAAATCGTTGTGAACGTTGTTTTCATTCAGGGCTTCAATGGCCCAAGAAAAACCCTTGAAAAAACATAAAAAGGCCCTGGAAAACCTTGGATTTTTGAATTTCTGAAAACGTACGAACCCTGCTTACCTCCGGTTACGTCTTTCGAACTGAGCTAATCTGGTACTCACCCACGACTTTCCCGTTAGCAATAATGGTGAATCCCAATTTTTCTAAAAGTCAAGATCCGTCCTAAACTCAACAACTTTAAATTCCGTAAAGTTTCCTAACTTGAAGCGCCCTCCCCATGTAGTTATATGAAGCCAATCTATTTGCGTATAAAACTAATATCCCGGTTGTGACCCACCTCCATCCCCCGATATTTTGAGGCCAACTAACGCATTCCGATTTTAAGTGTCTCATTCTGTTTATTACTTCTTGTTTATTCCACAACTCCCGGCTGAAGTGATTATGAATATTTTTCCCTTGTTCCAGTCATGATGGCCAGTACATTGTGTGTGGTTCAGAGGATCGATTTGTCTACATTTGGCGAACACAACATGGCATTCCGTCATCACGCAGAGATAAAAACGATTATTTTGAGAGTTTCTCAGGTTAGTTACGTCTCATTCTATATTGCGTTCAAAAAACGACTGTTCCTTTAATGTGTTATCATTGTATTATCTTTTTGTGCCCAACGATTACTTTCTTCATAGAATCTGTGGTGACAAACACAAAAGAAATCTTGTTTTCAAACAAAGTTAAGTTACTGCTTGGCTTTTTTGTATGCAATCCATTTCATATTAGGCCAGTGCACATCTTTTAAGTATGTTGGCTTCTGATTTGTAAGAAAATTCATTTGCATAATCAAATTATTGTTGGACACTTAGCTTCTTGTCTGTAACTCCGTTACTCGCCAACCCAGCAGCCAGTTACTTTTGTAATGAGGGTTCTGCGAACGAGACAGAGTACGTGTCTGCGAAACGGGCACTGTTTAATATAAATCCGCAACAGGTCATACATCTTTTGCATTTAAAGCAGTAAAATAATGGAATGAGCTGCCAAATGAAATTATAAAAAACCCTTTATATCCAACTTTAATTAGAAACCTAAAACGCCTTTTTGTACCTTTTAGTTATTTTAGCGAATGATTAGTTTTTGGTATTTTCTACGTAAACCATATTAATAAATTTTACTAAATTCAATTTTCTAATCACTATTTGCCACTCATCACAATGACTACAGACTTGGTGTTACAGGGTTAGCCTCGACTTGGTGTTGAATCTGCATAAATACCGACAAGATCCGAGTCTCCAACAATCCACAGAGTTGTGGATAAGTCATATCCAATGGGAATTTACGAGTATTTAACATCAAGTTGAGGCTAACATTATTAAAACGAGCCTAAAAAACGAGTCTATAGTCATTGTAATCAGCAGCAACTGGTAATTCGAAAATGGTCTATTCCAGTACGCCGTACTTATTACTGAGAAAGTTCAACACCATCCGAAACAAAGTTGTTAAGCCCCTCGGGGGAAACTTTGTAAGAATAGTAAATAGGCATTGTTGCGTTGTAAAAACAATTGCTAATGAAAAGTTGTTAGAGGTGCAAATACCCCAAAATAGACAAACTAGTGTTGAGAAATACTTGCATCATCAAATATACATCAAGAACTCGTTGGTGAAATATCGAGGTGCAATAGTTGCAAAAAACGTGAGTTGCCTTGCTTTGTGGTGAATTCAAAATCAAGAAATAGCTGGTGCAGCAACAGAAAATATTGTAACAAACAGTGACAGTATATATGGCAAATTAACTTGCGAAAAGGTTCTTAGTGATTAAAAAAGACAGGGCCAGTCCAACGATGTTAAGGCCTTTCAAATTCTCCTGTTAGTTGACTGACTTTGATCACACGCCTCTGATTTTAGGTGGATAGGTGGAAAGCAAATGTTGCAAAGAGAATTGGCCGTTCATTAGCCTTTCCTCTTGTCATCACACCGATTTTACCACAGTTAAGCGAAAACTACGCTAAAATGACGTGAAGGTTCAGCTGGTTTCTAGCTCATAGAACGATAGAAACTTTATTATATTGACGTTAAATGAAATTTACAATAAGTGTTTTCTTAACCTAAGTGCCTTTTCATTGACATTAATCCAGCTGTACATAAGTGTAGTTAAACATTATTAAAGATATAGTATTAATGCCAAGAATTAAGTTTCTTTTTTCCTTGTTGCTACAGCACACGAAGCAGTTGTAACAGCTGCTATGTTCGCCCCAGTCCCTTGGCTCGTTGTGGCGCCGGACGCCAGCAGCGAGCTAGTGACGTCAGAGGTGCTGGTCACAGCTGATTGGACAGGGGCTATAAAGTTGTTTGTGAACAGATGACACCAAGCCATTTTACAAATGGAGACGACGAAACTTGATGTATCGACGAGGCCACTTTTAGGCACAAAATTAAAAGAACGGTGGAAGATAGACTATGAAGTATGTTATGTACAAGCTTTAACACACACTCGGGCTGGATATTTGACGCTGCAGACATTGGTCTTTGCTACTTAATGTGTGATACATGCGTAAAAAAATTATAGATAAGTTTGATGAGTATTTTGTAATAGCTGAAAGTACCGTTGCGTTTTAGTTTTTGTATATGCTGGGTGTCGTTTTTTTTAATGAGTACATTACAAAACTAAAAGGCACAGTGCAGCAAACTGCTTTGCGTTTTTTTTTTGTTTCTACGTCGCTGCAGGCATTTCATCATCGATTAGATGGCAATAGAAAGGTGGGGGAGTTTGGGGGGGGGGGCGGTTGGTAGTACCATACACTGATTGTTGTATCTTCTGAAATTACTTTTGAAGGAAGTGTGTCGGTGTCTCGGACGTGTGTAGCTTTTGACCTGCCTTCGAGGTAGAAATCTTGCGTTTATAACTCGGCTGCTTTTGAAACATTTCTTAAGCTGTCAATTCGCTGAAAGCTGAATATTACATAATATATCATGACCGTTACATGTACTGAGCTCCAGAAAATGGTGTAAATTTTGGGGTTGCAAATTTAGCCAAACTAACAGCCATCTTCTGTTAAGTGCATGTGTGATAACTTTGATCGATGTAGGTTATGAGTCGGTCTACAGCTATACATAGAATTACAAAACAACAAATTGTCTCCAGGAGAGTAGGGAACGATATTAATAAAATATTTATTGAACTGTAACTCGCCAGAGCCGTAAGATAGTTAATGTCCAAAGAAATTGTGTTTGCATAATGTGAATATCAAAGAATAAAATACCATTTAGTGTTGGTGCTTTGTGATCTTAGTAGAGAATTAAGGGTTTATATAAAAAGGCGGCCACACTGGTGAACTTGAGGTTGAACACGATAACGAGGCATTTTTGGACAGAACAAGAAAAAATTTCATGCTACCGATAACTTGCTCCAGGCTCAGTCCGCGCGGCCGCCATGTTTATGAATTTGATGTACGAGTCATTTAGGGCCTGGGGTAGGGGTCGCTTGATTCTTCCTAGAGGCTTCTGTACCTTTAGTTGTCTCGATCTCTCCTGTCGTTTGGAATTGCGTTCGAGCGATATATAGAAGCACGAAAAAAAAATGAAAGCTAAAAGCTTGCGGGTTGGTGCCTAGAATGTGCCGAAAGACTTCAATACTATAAAAGTTCAAAAGATGAAATACCAAAAAACTGAAGTTCTTAACTATGGTACCGCAAACGCTCTAACCCGTTATTGGAGCCTTGTTGTGTTGGTTGATTCCCACCCCCATTGGCGAATCTTGTAAATAAAAACAAATAAGATCCCGGGGGCTTATTAAACTTCAGACCCTTTGGACGGTAATAACGTAGCTCTATTGTCTCTTATTGTGATCGTTGAACAAAGCAGCTCTTTTGTATTTGTTTGGTTGTGTATTGTTTTAAGGTGGTGGTTATTATTATTATTGTTCGGTTAGCGAATCAGAGAGCCGCTTCAGGCAGCTGCTGGTCGACCCCCTCTGGAGGGTGGAGGGGGGGCTTATTTAAAACAATTTAACAAAGTGACAGGACTGCATTATTCCACGAACGCGAATTGGATATGAGCTTTTAGATAGCGGACGAGGTGCGAAGCACCGAGTCGGCTATTATAAGCTCTTATCCATCAAGCGTGAGTGAAATAATTGTTTTATTAAATACGAAACATTGGATTTCTGTTTTCTACCGAGTCGAGTTTTCGGCCATTTTAAGGGAAAATTTTCCTTAATTAAATTGTTAGTTTCCATATTTGGACAAATTGCAGTATATAGGATTTATATCGTGAGTAGAGAGCCAATCAGATTACCAGAATCTCAATATCCAGTGCTTGGTAATTAATAAAACGAATTTATAGCGCTACTTGCAAATCGAAAAGAGTTATAGTTGTTCTCAAATCAGAACTTGACAAGAAAAAAACTAACCTACACGAAATTCGAGATTTAAATATCGAAAACAAACGAAGTTTCTCTTCTGTTTCTTAGATCTTACAGCCCTTTGTTGAAGGGAAATGGGGTAACGTATTAGAGAGGCGGGCTAATAAAAATTTTCAACCTCAAGACGACGAGCTTATTAGAGCGTTTGTGGCACTTTGATACTTCTTAGATCCATATTTTTTAGCACAGTCATACGTGGAGGCTTGGCCTGTCGGTTGTGGTTGGCTAATTTCGTGTTAACATGAAAGGCGTTTTTTCATGAAGCAAGTTGCAATGCAGTGCTGGCAAAGTAAAGCCGGCATTCGCTTTGAGGGGGAGGGGTAAAAGATTTGTCAGTGCAAGAATATGTTTGCTCCACTGATAACCAAGATATTTTTCCAGTCGAAAAGATGTGCTTGACATAGAGGTTATTGAGCATGGCTTTGGGGTGCTTCAGGGTTTTTTTTTTCACTCACTCCCCCGCCTTATATCTTGACTAATTACAGAACCACTTTTGTACAACTGTTCTTTGCTGATTAACATATCTTTTGACATTAAC
>JAOBRG010355440.1:0-13054 GCA_027574985.1 Umimayanthus nakama
ATGGGCAGTGATATGATTGGATGAGATGACTTTCTATTGTTACACCTTTTCCCCAACCATTCCGATGCTCGTGGATTTTCCACTCGCAAAAATTGCAAGACTAGCTTCTGTACAACGCATGGGACGTTTTTCTAAGCGTGTTTTTAAGTAGTATAAACACAATCACAGATACCACTTTTTCAGATTTCGAATCCCATATTTTGAACTTTTATTGTAACTTAATTTACTTTTTTTATTTTATTTTTCCTTTTTAACTTTAACTCACGTTTTTCTGAGGGCCCAATGAAAACCACCATTACAAGACTGCTGTTACCTCATAAAATATTCCATTAGTTTAAAAGGATAAGAAATGCAATTCAAAAGTGCCTTACTGTAATTGCTCAGACATTCCTTAAACCAGGGCTGCTTGCACCGGTGTAGGGTGGTGCTTGCACGGTTTGGGAATAGATTTCATTCTGAAATGACGCAGTATTAATTTTCACGTTTACATAGTTTACATTCAGTCATTCTTTAGCGCAAATGCCGTCGGATCGGAAATATAAGTCATTTGATCAGCCCTACCGATGAACTAGCCTAATTCCATATTGGAATGAGCTCGTATCTCCTTTAAATAATACTTGTGGAACGTTCGGACAGATTTCGTACTGTGACGATCGAGCACTTCCATTTGGTGCGACAGACGGGATGAACTCATCCGATTTACTCGACTACCCATTTTATTTTTAACTTTTAAAAAGAGTCTTTTAAACAAATATACTCTTAGGTGCCAGATAAATGTTCCCCCCTCCCGCTTTCTCATTTTTCAATATTCTCCCATCCCCGGAGCTTAATAAGACCCCACTCCGTTTATTAATTTTTCAAATCTGATAATGAATCACAGGCCAAAGCAAAAACAAAAAATGCTCCCGCCAAAAATCGTACTCAACAACACGCTTGCCCTGTCGTATCGTGCGATCCCTGCTTTGTTGCCCTTCCAGGTTTTCTGCAATTCAGTAAAGTACACTGAATGAAGGGTGAGTGCGTTACTTATTCTTTGTACTAACCTATTGAATACTAGTACCATATGCTGGGTCTGAATGTGTTCTCATGTGATTTGTGCTGGAAAACTCTCACCCCCCGTTTATTTTGGTCCCCCCGTTTATTACAATTTTAAGAAATTTCCCACCCCCTCCCGCTTATTTGGCACCTGAGGGTAGATTCTCAGTATGGAACTAAGTTAAGGTGGTCCTGGTAGGAAATTCTATTTGGTATCACGTAATAACTTAGACCTGTTATTTGCTTCAGGTATTTCACCGAGTTTCTGCTCGCTTGAACTCCGAGATATTTCATACATCCGGCTATGTTGATCCCCGTAAGCTCTTGAGGAGGATTGAGGCTGAGACAGAAGTGGAATGGCACGAGGCCTGTGATGGGTTCATAGTTTCTGGGTCGTTTGAACAGCTACAGAGTGCTTACCAACAGCTGAATAGGTAGTAATGGTCTTACTGAATACAGCCGCAATATAAATTTGTCCAAAGTGTAATTTTTATAGAATTTTTCCATCCAATTACTGTGATAAGGAATGATAAGGACTTTAATAATGTTTTTTAAAGTAAAGTCGACCAATATGAGAGCAAATTTAGCAATAGCAACACGATCAAGCGTTTTCTGTGATTACAAATTCAACCGGGAGAAATTGTGATAACTACTGATCACTCCTCGACAAAGATGGCGAGTGTTCTGTTTATTTTTGTATGAGCTTACCGTGCCTCCACTAATACAAAACTTTCAGCACCACATCTTGTGATCATTTGCCCAACAGGCATTTATCAAACAAATGAATAGATAGAATGACAATAGAACACGTTAAGTTTTCAAACATAAAATGCCAATACAGTTGCAATTCCACGATCTCTTTTGAAAAACGTCTGATTATATGTTTTCAAGAGTATTTTTGTAAGTGTGCGCGGCGTAAAAACTCTTTAGAAACGACCGATCTCCTGTTAGTAAGGCTTCAATTTCCAAAGGTATTCCTTAACTTCTTTGAAACAAAAGAAGAAGCTCGTCTCACTCCTGGCGCCTACGCTAACATTTGGTCGAGAAAAGTAGTTCAAATATTGAAATGCTGTTTCATTATTTTTTCCTTTTAAGAAAATTTAAAAATCTCAGTTGTTAATTTTTTCTCCTTTTTTAAGACACCTTCACCGTGCGGCGTTACAAAATCCAGAGATTCAACGTGAACTTAGCTCCAAAGGCGCCAAGGTTACCGACAACAGTGAAACTGAAAACGAACAAAACCGCCTGAATCAAGATGAAGGTGAAGACAAAAACAAGGAAGAAGTGGTCGAGGAATTGCCTCCTTTTGATGTTGAACCTCGTTTTGTGAAATACTTAGAGAGAGTGCATGGAGAAGAGCTCAAAGAAATAGAGGAAAGTTTTTCTGTGCACATGGAGTGGCCTTCCAGTGGAGAAGATACAAAAGCGTTTGTAAAGGCCATACCTGGATGCAAAGTGAAGGATTACACTGATGCCTATGAATCTTTTAATGCGTTGTATCAGAAGTTGCACTCCAACATGAAACAAGAAGCTGTTGCTCATAACAAAGACGAGGGTGAAGTCGAAACGGCCGCTGCAAGTGTAGAGAATAAGTTTCCAGTTAGCATTTCCAAAGCATCGGATCGAGTGCTGGTCTATGGTAGAAAAGAAATTGTGGATGCTGCTACACAGATGTTAAGAAACAAGCTTGGCTTAGAGCAAGAAACTTCGAAAAGAAAAGTCAGAAAATCGAACGGAGATAAAGGGGATGAGCAGAGACGTAGAGCACCAAATGAACCCTTAGCCCAAATTCTGCAACAGGTTCTAACCAATGGGGTGCGGCTTTCTGTTTACCAAGAAGATATAACCAACTCGCCTGTGGATGTTATTGTTAACGCTGCAAATAATAGGTTGAACCATAATGGGGGAGTAGCAAAAGCCATCCAGGATAAGGGAGGAAGGCAAATATACGAGGAGTCGCAGACTATCATGTTTTCAAGGTCCTGGAGGCCATTTGCGGTAGGAGATGCTGTCATCACACATGCTGGACAGCTTAACTGTTCAGCTGTTATCCATACTGTTGGTCCAATCTGGAGAGAACAAAGCAACGACCGCAGTATCTTACTCCTACACACAGCAGTAATAAACAGCCTTCGTCTTGCAGCATCTCACGGAATGAGATCCATTTCTTTCCCAGCAATAAGTTCAGGCTCATTTGGTATGCCCAAGGAGCTAAGCGCAAGAGCCATGTTTGACGCTGTCGAAGAGTATAGCTGTAGCGTTGAAGCAAAACAGTTTCCTCTTTGTGATATTCGCTTTGTTAACATCGACTCGCCAACTGTAGATGTCTTCAAGCAAGAATTTGTGAAGCGCTTTGATGAGGGTACCCAAGTATCAAGCAACGCGTGGCAACCACAAGCTCTTACAGTGCACAGCAACACTGGCGTAGAAACATTTCCTTTCCATGTTCAGGGACAAACTTATTCAGGAACAAGTATCAGCACCATGCCTCCTCCAAATGTCAACCAGGCTTATGTTCAGCATCAGATGGGAAGCATTCAGAACTTTGGAGCTCGGCAACAGTACAACCATACAAAAAGTCTGCCATATGATTCCAACATGCATTTTAATCAAGCACAGGGTACATTTCCAAGCCATGGTTTTACGTCTCAGACATCTACTGAAAGATACGGACAACACTTTTTTCCCAACACAAACGTGCCAAGCCCAGAAATGAGTCAACCTCCCCCCTATTATGCTGTAGGAAATGAAACGGGTCAAGGAGAGGACAGAAGAGTCGGGCAGCAGTTTGATGGTTGTAAGGTAACTTCTTTTGGTGGCGGTGGTCAAAACATGCATGTTATTGCAACCACAGAATCGCCTCCAGTTAACCCAGAATCTGCAAACCAACCTCATCTAAACACAAGCACTAATTTTGCTGACATCTCTCTGCAAAAACCAAGAGGGCGAGGTCGCGGTGTCATTGCTGCAAGGTTTGGGGCTGCAGCTAATTCTCCTTCTCTCCCAGGGACAGCAGTTAGACAAACAGAAGAAGTTAACTCTGGAACAAGAGACTCTCAAGGAACGAAGCCTGAAGCACCTGAAGATTCTAAAGTAACAACAGAGGCGTCATATGGTCATCCCCCGCCAGGTTTTCCACCCAATTACAGGCCCGAAGTGAAGACTACGGCCACTTGTCCTGCCACGTCACCGTTAGAAAGGAAAGAAAATACAAGGGAAAAAGCCAATTTGAATACTAACACCGATGAACCAAAACAACCCGGTGTTGATTATGCTAAAACACCAAAAGTTCTTTCCACACAGGAAATTACTAAAAAGGCGAACGACTCAGATAGGAAGATGGTAGCACCGGGTGAGGAATTGGCTGCCGAGTCAACACCTGATGCTCACGCCACTACCGAAGCTATCGAGAACGATCAGATTAACTCCAGTAAAGCATCTTCTTTTACTCTCCCTGAAGCACAACAGACGAGTCATTCTGAGACAGCAAAACCGGGTTTAAAGGATCAAGCAGCTGAAACTACCTCCAAGAATGAGTTAATCGTCAAAACTGGCAAAGATGGTGAAGACACTCCTGAAGATGCTAAAGTACCTTCACCTACTGAGTCAAACGAAGTACGATCTACAGATACAGCAAATCGGTCTGACGATAAGAATGTCTCCGAAACAATTGATAACAACGAGTTGGGCAATGAAGAGAAAGAAAATGTTTCTGAGCAGGAAGAAGTGATAAGTGACAATAAGGCCTCGTCAGAAGAGGAAAAGAAAGATTTAAGCAAGACTTCAGATTTAAAGGTTCAAAGAACAGATCCGCAAAAGAACGACAACCATTTGTCTTCACCACGTTGGGATAATAAAAACTGTGAAGTGAATGATAATTCACGTACCAGTGGTGAACCAGATCGTTCCAAAGATTCAATACCTGAAGTTGATGTCTCATCATCAGCAACTCCATCGTCCCAAAAACAAGAAAATCGCAACCTCGATATTCATCAAAAGTCCAGTCCTAACATTCACTGCGACCATGCGGAAACGTTGGAACATGAACCAGTCAAGGGGGAAGCGAGCGAAAAGACTACTTCAACTCCTGCCAGCGATGAACAGAAAGAGAGGAAGTTCGACACTGATGACCAAATGCCACCTTTATCCGATATTTCAGGTAGGTTGAAATTATACATTATCAGTGTTTTAGAGTGAGTATTTGCTGTTGACTGAGAAATGAGCTACTTTAGCTCTTTTGAACTCCTTCAGTTGTGTTTTTTCTGTTACTTTCTCTCTTAACTAAACCGAAACCTTGTTGTGAAATATAAACTTTAACATTTTAAAATTGTAAACTGCTGTGTTTAGTTAATAGCATTGCGACTACGTTTGTTGTTTAGACTAGACTAGTCTTTTCCTGACTAACGATATTTCTTAAGCTTTAACACTAACAACCTACTTGTCTTCCCCTTTGCTCTTAAAGCTGGTGGTTTGTGCTTCTCATTTTTGTCAAGCTTGGTAATCTATACCTCTTGCAAACAATTTTTGGTGCGCGATAACAGTTGTTGTTGTTTGTTACATTTAGAAGAAGATGACCGAGAAGTTTCTCCCAAGGAAGATTCTCGAGTTGTAGGCTATACCGCTGACCAGCCAGCCGGCTGCATGACATGGTCAAAAGATTCCACAAGTCTTCCGGGTTATGAAAGAAGTGGCACCATTATTGTTCGATACATGTTCCAAGCGGGTATGCTTTTTCATTACAGTGCAGTTGAGATTCATACATTATACGCGTTTTAAGTTTGGTTTGGGGTTTGATTGTTTTGTGCGGTCCTGAAAAAGTTAGGTTATTGGAACACTCAATAGTAGACATAAATGTAGTAATGATAATGACAATGACAATAAGAAATTAAGAGTCGTCATAATGCATCATGAATTAGCATTAATATTTGTATCGTCAATAGAGCTTTACACAAGTTAGTGTTTGAAAACAGAAAACTTAAATATTGTTGATTTGATCAGGAATCGTGGAAGGCACACAAGAGGTATCACTTATAAGCTAAAATTAAATAATGAAAACAGTTGAAAGTTAGAGGATTGCCTTGTTAAAAAGTCACGTCTTAAGCTGTCGTTTAAAACGACTAACTAAGGATGTTTTTACTTCTGAAGTTAATGAAAAGAAGTTTTGGTTTATGTAAAAATAGCACGTTTGCTTTATCATAATACTTCCTTTATCTTTTTTCAAAACAGTATAGTTTTGGCAGGTATTCCCTTTTTTTTAATGGGGTGTATAATTTTTTTGCTTTATTTCATATTTCATATTAACTCAATTTAATCGTACCTTATTAAACTTTTTGAGTCTGCGTGACAAAGTGGAACAGAACGCTGTGTTACTCGCAACCACGATGTCCTGAAGTCGAGGCTTCTACCCATCGGTCACGCAAGGCAATAGTAGTACTCCCGGGTCACGAGCAGGCGTTTGCCTTCGTTTAAAACAATGCTATGTACGGTTTTTTCCTGAATCTGAACAGAGAAGCTTTTAAATAATTCCCCGTCTTAATTTTACGGCTATGTTTACAAAGGTTTTCGTTTTTTGTTGTAACACCAGGTGTTCAAGGTGCGGAACACCCGAACCCAAGCCAACCCTACCTTGCAAGCGATCATGAGAGCTACCTTCCTGATACAGCCGAGGGACGGGAGGTACTGGGACTACTTAAGGTTGCGTTTGACACCAGGCTGTTATTTACCTTGAAGTGTTCCAATATCAGCAGACAACCGAGCCAGATTGTATGGAGCGACATTCCACACAAGACTAACCGCACTGGGGGGCCATCAATGTAAGGGTCAATCACTAATAACCGTGCGCTCCATAAATGAAAATAGGACATGGAAAATTTAACAAAAAGGGTCCTAGAAACCAATGCTACAGTTAAGTTCCTAGTTTTATAAGAACAAACAATATACAGTCATTATTGAGTACAAACAGAGTGGACAAACCAAGGCCTTTTGTGGCTTCTCAGGGGCAAAAAGACCGCTTTCGAAATTACGCTTCAGTCAGGAACCGCCGAGTTACTTCGAGACATGGGGGGCACCATTAATGACTCGATATTGGGGGACACAAGTTACCTTTTTTGCTAACTCTTTATAATTCTAAGTATATTGGGGGCACGTGCCCCCCCCCTGCTCCGCGGTCCGTGTCAGTTTTCGCAAACAATAACCTGAAGTCAAGCCTTCTGCTAAGTTTTCATACAACCTACACTTTAAGAGCAAAGGGCAAAAAAATACATAAAAAGTTCTTTGCAACGACACTTGCTACACTGCATCACATTCCCTATCTTCTTTTAAAGATTGAAAAGATAATTTTTTAAGAACAATCGGACTCTTACGCATTCTAGACCATTGGAAAATTTAGTTGCGAGATCGTTTCTTCCATTTGTTATTTCACCTTTCTGGTGCTAATCACGACACCATATGGTGCTATATGGTGCTATGGATGCTATGGTGCCATGGGTGCTAATCTCTGTATTCATTGTTTTCAAACCCGTAAGAACATGTACATCGAACACTGACAACCACAGAACATGCCTACAACTAAGGCTCCGGTCTCATTTTTAGTGAAAACTGTTTTAGGCTCTGAGATATTGGCCACAAATGGTTGTCGTAAACAAGTACTTCGTAAAAGATTCCCATCAATAATCAGTAGTTGTAGTTTCCCTGATACTCTGTTCACAATTCATTTTCCCCAACTTAGGACAAACGAAATGCTTCCTACACTGAAGAACTACAAGACTACATCAAGCCCGATCAAGCATTTACAAACATTGACTCGCCTAGGTTCAAACCTTTCACTGTTTTATCGATTTTGCAATGCTGTCTCACTGTTATCTTGTTTCAGGGACGGGTACCCAGATGCAAACTACCTTGAAGAAGTCAAGGCAAAACTGGCAGCACATGGGATCGTTTCATCTCCTAATTGATTGAGATGTTACTTTGACTGCTACGATCGCTCCATCTCCCAAGTGATTAGATACCACTGCTATTACTACGATCGTTTCATCTCACAAGTGTCCACAGACGAGAAGAAAACAGTTTCGAAACTTTAGTTTGTCGAAAACAAAAAATAATTCGATGACTAGTAATGGCTCCAAACAGCCTTTCCACACACGAGATATTAGATGAATTGTTATAGTCAACCAACGTACCTAGCTGCGCACATCACTGACTTTAATTTGCTTCCAGGACGTCGCATGTTGGTTAAGTTATCAATGACTATCTCACAAACAGTAAAAATTAGTAGTCGACAGCACAATAGCCTTACCAGTCAATGCCGGGGACATCCTAAGTGATTTGAATTGTACTTCAATCGCAGCGATTAGCAAATAAAACCGCCGGTAACTGAACTAGCATGTCAGATATCAGAGATTCAATATGCAACAGTCTACAAAGATCGCAGCCTTTTCGTCTAGGAGTGTGTCTCACAAGACAACTTTATACGCTCGTCGATATCAAAAATATTTTTCATTTTAAAAAGCAACTCATTAGTTGTTGACAAGTGTAGTTTTGACAGTTTGTTTTCATAACTTCGGACACACACGAGAGTTTTTAGTTATCGATTATTTCTTGTTTTCGACAATAATTCCCCTCGTCTGTTGCAGACCTCAAAGAACTTAGCAACTTCAAACCAAATTAGAAACAACTGAGAGTGTTTTGAACTTTTATTAGTTTAAGTTGGTTCAACAAGCTCGATTGGCAACAATGTATTTGAGGTAATTATACGAACTAATCAAGTTTAAGTTTAGTTTGAAAATATAGCCCCCTGCAAACGGACGCATGCAACAAGCCACAGCGTTGTTAGGCAACAATGTTGGGAGTTGTTGGTACTTGTTGCGTGGTGCATGCAAACGAACGCAACAACTGCCAACACTATTAGTGGTCGTCTAAAACAATAATGGTATCTGGTACGGTAAAGCTAAAACAAAGATTTCGAATGCGATGCACGTGTGCAGACGTTTTCACGAGGCCAAAATTAGTGCAGTTCCATGCAAATGGGCGCAAAATCATTTAGTTGTTGCGCCACGCTTCGCCGGTCACAGAACAAATGAATTGTTGGGACATGTTGCATCAACGTTTGACAGTTTCATAGTACCAACAAGTGCCAGCATTGTTGTGACTGTACAACTTGGGCCCAACAATGTTGTGTGTCGTTGACCAACAATTTGGCAAATCCTGTAACTTTTTTAAGTACCACAAATTATGCCTCATTCGTCCGGGGCTTTTTTTCTTTAATTTTTTCCCGAAAATACATTTTTGTCTTTCGGTTTTGTTGTAGTAATGCTCTATTAATCTCAATGTTATAAAGTTGTTTTGAATTAGTCATCTAACTTAGTTTAGACGTCATTCAGACAGAAAGTAAAATGGTGCTCATATTCCAAAACGCCATGTCTCTCTTTTATTTTAGTAACGGCATGCGCAGCATCTTTCATTTTAGATCTAGAGGCGCGGCATTTTTTGTTCCCAGGAACTTCCAATAGCTCGGCGGTAGCTTATACCCGTTTGTGTTTACTCCTGAATGTCAATAAGTTGGAACACTTACATTCAAGTTCAGTTTCTTGTAGAAAATTAGCACGTGTTTTCTTTAGCAATAACCCCTGTAGAATAACTGCAACACTTAGGACAAACAAAACGTATCTTCAGTCAACGATTTCAGTTGCGTATTTAGACATTTAATTTTTGCAATCAATACTGCAAAACGGTAACATGTTTCTAGCTTCCTGTGTAAACCATTTTGAAAATATCAGGTGAAATAAATGATGCAACACGTGTAACACACAGTGTTATATAAGTACAGCCCATAGTTACGAGATTCCACCCTTAGCTGCTTGCGCTTGACACAACTTAACCAGGTATCCTTCCTTGTGCATGAGCAAAACTTTTGGCTCGTCAAATTCAGCAATCTTCCCACCGTCTAGAACTAGAACTCGATCGTGACTCGTGATTGCACCCAATCGATGAGCAATCGCCAACACTGTGCAGTCACTAAACATGGTCCGGACCGTGTCGTGGATGAGCTTTTCAGTTTTAAGGTCGATGCTTGCAGTTGCCTCGTCGAGTATTATAACTTTACTCTTCTGAAGCATTGCTCGTGCAAGACAAATCAACTGCCGCTCCCCTAAACTAAAATTGCAGCCATTCTCAGTCACGTGGCAGTATAACTGATTGGTTTCCGCCTCAATCAGCGGCTTGAGCTGCACCGCTTCCAAAGCCTTCCACACTTCACAATCTTCGTGCTTCTCATACGGGTCTAGGTTAAATCGAAGACTTCCTGTAAACAGAAAAGGGTTCTGGAAAATTACGGACACGGCTGCGCGGGACTTCTTAATGTTGAGTTCTCCAACATTGACGCCATCAATGAAAATTTCTCCCTCAGGTTCGGGCATACGCATAAGAGCTGCGATCAGAGATGACTTGCCGGCTCCAGTTCGTCCAACAATACCGATCTTTTCACCACTCTCGATACAGAAGGAGAGGCTTTGCAGGACTTTTGGGCTTTTTGAGTGGTACCTGAGGGACGTGTTCTTAAATTGGATCCGTCCACACGCTGGCCACTTGTCAGGAGGGTTGTCGTTCCCCGTACTGTAACCGGGTTCTGACGCTAGTTGAGCATAGGTCATCACTCGTTGAACTGACGTCATCTGACTCTCCGAGTGTACCGCTTTTAGGATGGTGCCAAATAAATTGACCGAAAGATCAATGGCGTAGTTAATAACCAATCCAGCGGTGGCTGAAACAATTAAAATTGTAAGTTCTCAGAGCGTGATAAAATAAAGAAAACATTTCTATTTCGATAATATGATTAAGTAAAATAAGAGGGTCTATTTATTTCTGAAGTACGAATCTGCCTGAAATGCTCCAGTTTGTAAGTTGAGGCTCGGAGAAACAAAATTATAAAATATTTTGATGAAAAATGCTCTTATATTTTTTGAAGTAAGGTGCAGGAAGCCGTTATCTCCTTATAAGTTGTACTCCTGCACCTTCTATATTGCTGTCTTATAAATCTTTTACCTTGGAAAAATCTGTGGATATAAACTAACTGTTAACTGAAGTCATCAAAGACTAAACAAAGGATCAAAACACTGAAAAACCAGCTTGTCTCAATATATCATTAGCGTTTGATATTTCTAACACACTTTGATTGATTATTAACTTAGAATTATCAACCAATGTGTTTGTGAAGAATACCTGACACGTAATAACACGTGTTCTTATTTATACTTGCTTACTTAAACATGAACTTCAGTACTTACTGATCTACTTATGCATATTTTAACTACTTGCACCCACGTGTTTCTCTATATTTAGTTATACGCATGTACTACCTACCTACCTACTAGATATAGCGTACCATATAATTAACTTACTTTTCAACGTACTGACTCAAACGTACTTAGTTGTCACATTTTTACTCATACTTGTTTACTTACATGTACATATTTACCTCTTACTTACGTACCTGCTAGGCTTCTTTCTTTCCTAATTACTTGCAATTGTCTACCTAGTTACCTAGTTACTTTCTTATTTACTTACATTCGACTTATTTGCTTGTCTACTTACTTTCTTACATACATATTTACTTACCTTTTGTTTTAAAGTTATCTATTTACTTATTTTCTTACTTATTGACTTACTGTTTATCTGCTTGCTTATGTACAAACTAACGCACTTAAGTAATTAATCACACACATTCGTACTTACGTATTTATTTACCCATCTACTTACTTATTTACTTACCCGCTTCGATTCCCAAAACAACGGTGGCAAATACGACACAAGAGGAGTACAAGGAGCATATCAGCTCACAGCGGAGCGACGACCACCGCTCTGATGCCATGAATGCCAGAAGGGATCGGTTACACTTGTCAAGATGTCTGACCATAAAGGCATCAGAAAGAATCAACTAAATGTCATATCAATACATGCAACACAGTGAAAATGTTTGGGAAGATCATCCCGCTATTTATGCACGAAACTTGCTGCTCTTTTAATTGAACGATGATTTAGGTTTTCAAAAAGTTACGTCCAAATTGCTCTTTGAACAGTGAACTGTGCATAATTGGTAAAACAAGGCTGTCTAGGAAAATCCTAATGTCTTTAATAACTACTATTTTTAAATCACTAATGACACGACTAACCCTTTTAACGTGTTGCCAAGTAGTTGTATAAATAAACAAATAAATAAACTGATCTGTATCTATCATGCAAATCTGTGCCTTTGTTTGCGTTTCCGCATTCTTAGTAATAACTAGTACTCTTATATCCATTGTCCTACAATAATCTTACCCGTGTAGCACAGTAATAAACTGCTCCTCTTTGTGGTGGCTTCTAATAGTCGTGATCCCTTCCATTGTGTCAGTGAAGTGTGTGAGCAAAGGACTCTCGGAAATTGCTTCAATTCTCTTTATTTCTCTGATGGCTTTGATACTGTATCTATATAACAGATATATTAAAGTTGTAAAATATACGGTTAGAAAAACTTTAAAATAACTCGTTTCACGCTCGGTGGCGACCATCAGATCTGGCGATCGCCACCGAGCGTGAAACGAGTTATTTTAAGGTTTTTCTAACCGTATATTTTACAATTTTATTATTTTAACCGCTCTGCCCTGCATTGAGCACTTTTAACTGTGTTAGCTTTTATTCTGCTATGTATAAATAGATATACAGTATCTTGTTTAACGCCTGCAGCCTGTGCAGTATTCTTGATATAAAGTTGTTTTCTAATCGTATTTCTAATTCGTCCGTGGTGTTGGTTTCCTTAGTTATAACTATATCTATCTATATATCCAATCATCCATCGATCTGACAACCCATTATCTGCCAACGGCCCTCAATCAATCTACATGTATATCTATCTATCTACCTATCTACTTATCTATCTATCTATCTATATATCTATCTATCTATCTATCTATCTATCTATCTATCTATCTATCTATCTATCTATCTATCTATCTTTTTATAGCTAGCTAACTATCTATCTCTTTGT